>BMAT01002211.1:61798-74497 GCA_019649035.1 Elysia marginata | reverse complement strand
AAAAAAACTAAAAAAAAAACGTGTAAGACACTTACATAAATACGAACATGACTAACAAAGGGTGTATGTTATTGTTAAGAGTTTAGATGGTTTCCCTTTTACTCTATACTTAATCTACATGTTGTATCACTGAGCAAGGGAGTAAAATAATGAAAAAAGGAACCCAGTAGAAACATAGTGACATTTTTTTTAAGTGGAAGGAATTGAACTTTAATTTTTTTAAAATATTTTTTTGTTTGTTTGTAGTTAAGGTCTTATTCGGGTCTTCTGAAAAGGGTGCAGAGTAGAGAGAGAGAGAGAGAGAGAGAGAGAGAGAGAGAGAGAGAGAGAGAGAGAGAGAGAGACACTAAAATTAATATACCCGGGGTCATGAAACAAGCCAAACCATAAATTTTTTCTAAACTTATGACCATCAGCGCCCTTTCCTTATGTAGTTTGATCCGCTCCTTTTTAGCTCAGCTCTTTATATAAAACACAAACAAGCAACAAACACTTCCGGGGTCACACATATTTTCAACATCAACATGAATTTACCTGGGATGTCCTGACAAACTAGCATCACAGTTACCAAGGTAACTATGCTGCTCGTTTTCTTCAAATCTGTTAATTGTAGTTCAATAATTAACATCCCCATAAAAAAAAAGCCTCCTTGGCCATTAATAGAACTCACGCTAACGGGTCGCGATGCGATCTAGACTCTCTGGAACATATATTTCATTTAATCCACCGTACACTGTTCTTGTAACAGGGCAGTTGTCAAACTTGAAACCGTATGATTTAAAATTTAGTTTACCTCAGCCTCGGGGATCAGTGATACGGCTCTCCCCCTTATTTTGTACACTAAAACTGATGCAAATAATTAATAGTTGCCATATGAATTATTATTTATATGCTGAAAATACTCAGCTCTAGTCTAGTACTAAATCTAGCAGCCCATCATATTTAAACAGGAATAGATAGGTCTAGATCTATCATGTGTTGTTAAGTCTTTACCTCGGTCACTGTTATAAATGTTTTGCCGAGATTTTGGTACCCTTGAACAATTGTGGTCCATTGAGACTTTGCCAATTCAATAGAAATATATTGATCTTGACTACTTTAACAGGAATTTGCGCCCATGTCTATCTTGAGCGTCATTTGAGAATCCATAAAAAATGTTAGAACAATTAAAAAAAACAAAAATCCCTTTTTTTTGTATTCACTCTCATGGAGGCAGATGTGAAGTGACATTAAGGTTGTGAGCAAGAGAATCTATAGAGGGAATCAGGTTTAATACACCTGAAGGAGCAGGATCATCACCTATCAACTTGCTAGTAGGAGTTGCCACCTTGTTCAACAACCTTAGACCCTGTCGTCCCCTATGGGCATGTTTTTTTTAACAAGTTACATATCAGGCAACTATGCCTAAGCTTTGTCAGAGCATTCTTGAAATGAAAACGGCCTGAATAGTGTACCTCTTCCAATGAACATATAACATAACAAGCTCACTAGGGTTTCTTAAATCAGTATTTATTACTAAACTGTAAATACACTGATATTTTCAGGATTTCTGCCTCTTGCTTTTTGTTTGGGTGCAATCAAACCAGCACACTGCAGGTGGATGACTTGCATAAATTTACACGCAATCAACGTGTATCTTATAGACATCAGTCATATATTTGTAGGCCCTATTTGCAAGGATAATATAGTACTGTCAAAGCAATGAAAATCAGTCTCTAAGTTTTGTTATTAAGAAGTATGTGCCCAGTATTTATTAGTGAACATTCAAATTCAACAACTTTTTGTTTCTGTTCACTTTTCAGATTTTCCCAGAAATGATTTCAGATCTATTTAAAGCTGGCCATAGTTAGACATTAGAATATTTAAAAAATGGCGGTTCATTTTGATCATCGCCTGAACACAGATGATGCAGGCATCAACATTGACATAGGGTGGCTTAAAAATTCACCCATATTGGCAGTTTTGTCTTACAGTGAGGATCGAGGTGGAACAGTATCACTCTTCAATGAAGAGGTTTGTATTCTGGGTATAAATAATTTTAAAAATAAAAAAAATGGATCGCAATATAAGTTGATAGCATTGGCAAAAATTGCTGGATGAACAAGTAGCCATGTACGTTCATTTTCCAATTTTTTTTAAATACTTGCCTAACCATTTGGTAACCCAGAGCCCCAATTTTTTTACACTTAAGCTCTAGGCCCTAATAATAAAAGTTATAACAGGGAAATGTTTTTATTGAATTATTCTAAACTACAAATTATAAAGACAACCACATTAAAGATGGCATATAACTCTGCACAGAAATTAGGGCAGCTTTATGAAAGGCTAGAAAAACATATTACCTATACTTTTTAAAATTTTTCTAATGAATGAAACAAATGCACACAATTACAGAATGTTTAGAGATATCTAATTCAATATTTAAAAAAAAAAAAGCACAATTAGAAACTACTTGGTGAAAAAAGGAGGGAGGGGGGGGGAGAGCTCAAATCTAAAATATGTTTGCTAACCAAAGGTATTTAGTGTTTCTTTTTGTGGTATGAATGATTAGCCTTTATTAGTCCTTGCCAGTGCAGTTTTTTTCTTTTTGCTGTTTTTATTTTGTTTGTATTGCCTTTGTTTCTGTTGAAATTAAATAGATAAAAAACAATTTGATTATCCTTTTAAATCGTTATGCAATAAAAAATATTTTGCTTTAGGGAGAGAAGCTTCAACACAAGCCAATTGCTCATTCAAGTCACCCATCCAGTTATGCCTGGCACCCAACTCGCAAGATAATTGCTGTAGGCTGGGAAACAGGGGAAATCACTCTTTGGAATGAACAAGACAAAGAACTCATAGAGGCTGCACATTTGCATCGATCAGAGGTCACTGTCATGCGATGGAGCTCCAGTGGGTCTCGTCTGCTCTCTGCAGACAATGTACGTTGAGTTTAGTCATTTTCAGAATCCATCTCAATTCTGTCCTCTTCATTTAGCATCGTATCATGTAGTTAAATGTTACATAATGTATTATAATAATGAAATATTTCATAAATGTCAGTTTGTTTATGTTTTTGAGCTTTGAAAAACTTTATGCAAAATTAAACACACCTTTGTATTGTGAAATAAATATATTGAAGGTAGTAAAAGTCAAGAAAAGCCTCTTATTAGCTTGAAAAATCACTGTACTGTTAAATTGCAGGATATAAGGAGCAAAAGTCCATACCTATCATCTGTATACATCATGGTTTCAGTCAGGGGATTACAAGTGCTTAGAAAACAAATTTATGTTTTCTTTTTTCTTTGCTATTTCTTACAGTCTGGAGTGATAATTGGCTGGAAGTCGGATAGCAAAGGCCGGCTCGGTCAGGATCCTTATCAGCACCACATCCAGGAACCCGTCACCAAGATAATCTCAAAGCCAGCGCCACCTCCTGACCCAGGAATGTAAGCTCTTCTTATTGTCTTTTTTGGGGGGAATGTTTTCCCACAACCATAGGTGCCACTTTTCCGCTAATATGTTCCGACCTTTCCGATTTTTCCGCTGTCTACAACTTCAAGCAGATTTCCACTTTGACGGATACAAATTTGTGGACATACATATGACAGGTCTCTGTCTATAAAATTACTTCTATTCTTCTCCGTTAGAGTATAAAAAAGAGGGTCGAACGTCAGAGTGAACTAGGGCAACCCAACTTTTTCGCTCAAGTCTAGGATAACCCGCATAACAATCTCATCCGCGAAGCAAAAAAATAGCGGAGGTAGTTGGGAATTGCTTGAACAAGAGAGTGTAAAATGGACCTGCGCAGGTTAAGCTTAGAACAACAGAATACGAAGGGGACAGTTCTCGTAAAAAAGGATTCTTAACTTCGTAATCTAGGTCTACCGATATGCGAACAGTTTGCAAACTTATACTCTTCGATCAACCTTAAACAGCACTAGCGCATAGCACAGCATAGTCAGAAGAAGGCTCTACAGCAATGTTGTATTAGCCAAGCAAGACAGATGAACTAGATGAAGATCAGCTACAGAGTACCGCTATTGTAGGTCATAATTATCATAAAAATTTCGCCGGACCACAAACAGTACTCTAGATCTATAGATCTTTTATAGGTCTAACTTATACATTTTCACATCTTACATTAACTGATTTAGTCATAGATTTGTATTTTTTCCGAGGGATGCAAATTTATTTTAGGCAGCAATGCAGACAGAGACTATAATGGGTGTAAACTGAAAGCCATGATAACATCCAGAAATCTTTATCTGCCAAGGACAATGGAAAATGGGATAGAGATCTAAATAAACGGGCAATGTGCTTTTTAGTCTTTTACACGTAGTCTACCGCAAATACTGATATCTTTAAACGTACATAGCTTTCTGTATTGAACTCTATTATCTAGTTTAGAATAATTTCGTCAAACAATGAAAAATTTTAATGGAAGGTTACAGGGTGCATTGAATGCCACTTCCTGAATTTAGATTTCAGCCCAGATATTTTTTTTAAACATAACAAATAATTATTTAAAAAAAAGGCTCTAGAGACTTTTTTGATAAAAAGAATCAGGTTTTGGTGAATGTCTAAATATTGAGATATGTTAGTGCTGCATGTGGTATTAGCACCAGGGCCTTTCATTTCTAGGGAAAACACGAGTAGGCCTAATGTATTCCAATCAAATAAACGTATTAGTGCTAGCAAAGTGTCTAAAAAGGAATTATACATTTTTAGGTTTGAAACTACTTCCCTGTGATGGCGCTTTATAAATTATATTCAAACATGAAATAAGTAAATTGCTTCCCAAATACTCTAAAATTGCTTCTTTTGCAGGGTAGTTTTTAAAAAATTTCCGGGGGAGCATGCCCCCGGACCCCCCTAGATAAGCTCCCGCCTTCGGCGGTCCCATCATATGTTACTTAACTCCAGTAAAGTTCCTCCTTTTTGAACATTATGAAGTGGCACCTATGCACAACTCTGTCATTTGGAAATAAGTTTAAAAATGTGATCCCATACTAATATATTTTTTAAAGAAAACTGTTAGTTTTGAAAACAGAAAAAATATAGAGATAATAAGAGTGTTCTATATATATATTTTTATATTATATCTTTATGAAACTACATCATAATGTTTTGGTAGCAAATTTCAAGCTAAATAGTCACACTCAAAAATCTATTCTTAGTGATACATGAGAAAATTTGTGTCCAGGATTACAACCAGCAGAGCAAGGATTATCATTTTCTCTTGTTTTGTTTAATATTTTTGGTCTTAGCATGTGCAATTTACAAGAACAAACTATGAAATACTTGAAAAAAGATACCCGATAATAGCCTTTTAAAAACAGCCTTATTTTTTCTTATCCTACTTAAACACTTTGTCCATCATCACAAATGACAGAACCTCAACCTTTTGTCGCAGCCTCTATACTTAACAACTGAAAACAGCACTTCTTAAAATAAATAATTGGTAAATTATTTGAACAACAAATCCTTTCACTTTGCAAACTTTATAGGGATATCAGCAGTCTAGCCAGAGCAGCTGTTAGTGGAGATGAGTCTGCCCTTGACATGTTTAATTGGAAGAGAGGTGGCAAGAACAAGATTGCTAGCTCACCTTTTGGCCCTCAGGAATCTCTCTCTTTCTTTGTCGGGGGTGCCAGTGGTAAGGGTTCATACAAAGCCTTCTATCGTGGTCATCTAATAAAACATTTCTTTTTCTCTTTGTTGCGAACAATTTTTTTTCTTAACATTGTGAAACATTTATTCATGATGTTGGATAATGCTAAAGAATTATGAATCTTTGATTTTTATTATGCATTAATCTCTGATGTGTTACAATAAACAATATTTTTAGTGGAGATTTGATGAAGCACTTATTTGATGAAGCACTTTTTTTTTCTTAAAATCATTCTTACTAGATATGTTTATTTTGGTGCTTCACTGGCGTCAATAGTCATTGCCTCTGATAAAAAGTGTTTATATTGCTTGAAGAAAAATGCTTTTCATAGAATCGACGTTGAAAAATGCAAAAAAAGAGAATGGAATGTTTGGTAAGATCTTCCCTTTAAAAAATCACCAGCAAATACACTTTCTCAGGGCATTGAAGTCTAATGAAGAGATATCTGAAGTGTTTCATGCTTACAGGGTCTCAGAAAAAGTATATGCAAGTTAAAAACTATCTTTCTTGTTATAAGTAGCCTAAGATTTCAGACACAGATTATCTAATTTTGAGCCCATAAGATAGTTGACTTCAAGTCCCTCCATGAATAAAAAATGTTTGAAAGCTTTAGCTTTAAGCATCTTGAAATTGAAAGTGTATTCATTTTAATTTTTAAAAAATATTTTACTTAAAGTGTCATTGTCTTAATAGAAATCATTGTACAGCGTAAGTCATCTTCATGATTATTCTGTTATTAAAAGAAGAAAAAAAAGTTTCCAAAGAGCTGTAATTTTGTACCGTATGTTCTTCCCTGCTTACATATATGAAATGTTAGTTCTCCAGGTCATTACAAATGTCTTACTCTACACTCATATATGACATATGTATAATTATTTATATATTTAAAAATTTCCATTTTAATGTCATCATATTTGACTTCTTTTATCTTGTTTAATCTTTAAATCTTTCCATGGTCAGGTGGTGTCTACTTCATGAGTGAGAGTGGTCGTTGTATACAGTGCTTCTCTGTAGACACTCCAATCAAAGAGCTTCTGTTCTATGAGGAGAAAAATGTCCTGGTCACAATCACAGAGAATCTCATGCTTACTCAGCACGCAGTCTTCGGTGAAGGGGACACCAAGGAAATTCTTAAGGTGATTAAGACTGCCTCTCCCTTTTTTCTATTTGCCACCAAAATTTTGAATTCTATAAAGGCTACAGAAATTATCTGACAGCTGTTGCACGCAGATTATACATGGCAACGTCAGAGTATTTGTCATTTGTCTGGTTTATTTATGAAACCAAATCTTAGATGTTCTCTTGTGATAATGAAACCAAACCTGAGATTTTCTCTTGTAATGATAAGCCTTTATTTGGAATATAGGCACAAACACAATCGTTATATTTCATATGATAAATTGTCGCGTTATATGTCACCAAGGGGTTAACTCACTCACAATATTTAACATTACTGAGATGATAAAAAATGTTGATGATTTTTAGCGTACGTCCTATTTGCTGTGACAGGATGCAGACATGACGTACATTGTACGTCCTCAAATCAGCGGGTTTTTCCGTGCCCTATGAAGCTTAGTCATACCATGTACATCATGTTTTGCTCTGCGTAAGAGGGATATAAAACGCAGAGTTATTTGAATTCTGACAATATAGTTGGAGTTCAGAAATGTTAAAAACATACAAATAATCTCTTCTCTAACCAAAAACTGCCATGTAATGGCGATTGACAGAACCTATGTCACAAAGGGGTTAATACTTCTTGGTGATCACAACCAACCCATTTTTAAAGTAGCCTGAGGATTTGTTTTGGTGTCATGATCTCGTTTATTTACCAACTATGAAATGGATTTAGTTAAGTATAAGGTGCTGCAAACATTGTCTTTTCTGTGATAGAATAGTCCCATGACATCCTTGTTACAGGTGACCAGAAACATTTTGATTTCACTTTTACCTTTAGTGAGTACATTAAAAAGTCCTGCTGTCTTAGCAGTCTTCAAGCATCAGAATTCATTGTTGAAAACCAAGTGCAAAACAATTTCCTTGTTATAAATAAAACATACATAGATTTAGAGTTATTGCGCCATGAAATACTCAGTCACTATTCATTATGTCTTGCAACTAGTGCAAAAGAGTGTGCAAAAGAGTTGGATGTCACAACTTTTACATTACAATGTGTTGGAATTTAAAAGAATGCAAAATTTTTGACCTTCCAAATGTTAAAAAGAAAGTTACGATAATTAAACAACATTTTGTATAAAACATATTTGAAATTCTTTTGATTTAAAATATAGACAAAAAGAGGGAACAAAATCTACTTTGAAAAGGTATTTTCTCAAATTTAATATATCGGACCTCTGACTCATTTGCACTGGTTTTGAGAAAAACGTAATGTAAACATCACTTGTGTTGCAATACAGACTATATATATATATAGGGAGCAGCGTGGCAGAGTGGTTGGCGCTTCGGACTGGAGATCTGGAGGTCACGGGTTCAATTCCCAACCATGCCATGTTGCATTTGCCTTGGGAAAGCAATTTACCCTAACTTTCTCCAGTCTACCCACCTGTAAAATGGGTACCCAGCTACAGCCAGTTCTTGAATTTATGATATGCGCCAGCAACACTCTGCATATGGGTTTAAAGTGGCCTTCAAACTAATGTACTTGGGTGCTGGGGCATTAGTGGCGCTGCTCTGTGGCGACGCAGTTACGCTGAGTAACAAAGCCAAATTTCCCTAAAGGGATTAATATAGTGTAAAAAATAAACGAAGTAAAATTAATAAATAAATAAAATAGTTTTTTGGTACTGTTTCAAAAGATCTGCTTTTACATGTTCGTCTTTATTTTAGGTGAAAATGAGTGGGAGATCTGACAAGCCAATGTTTATCTGGGCAGGGAAAGGAGTTCTAGCCACAGCCACCGGAGAGTCTATGGTCAGGTATGTCATGATTAAGCTTGCATTAATAACACAGATATTCTACTGTCCCATGCTTTGCCTTTTTTTTCTTTTTTGGCCAATGAGACTTATACGTCTTGCAACCATGCAAATAAGATTTTGAGTGTGCCACAATTTTCAGGTAACAAGGCATTGATATTTGTAACATTACATTTTTCTAAGCCTCAAAACGTTGAAATGTGCGTCAAATCATAAAAAAATTGTGACTTTTGACTTAAACTATAGAGAATAAGAAGAGGAGTAGATCTACAGGTTCTCAAATTAAGGTTTTAAACACCAGACCCATTTGCACTGGTTGCACTGGAGACATATTTTTTTCTCTAACTATCGATTTATGTCTTCTGTTCTTTTTCTGGTACTTCTATTGTCTTTGGTTCTACTTGTGAATCTTTGTTTTCGTCCTACCTGACTCCTTCGCCTCCAATCTTTTATGTCTCTGTCCCTCAAATTGTTACATATTGATATTATTTATGCTTCCAACTCTCTTTATTCTTTATACCTTTGCTTTACTCAGCATGTTTTTTTTTTCTTTCTAGAAATAACCTAAAATACTATGAATCATGGCAGTGACTGCTCTTCAAACTGTTTTTAAACTTCAAATATATTTTTTATTCATCTGCAGTTAAAAATTTGATCCCTAAGATCAGACGATCATGGCACATAAGATTTTTTTTTCTACTGGCAAAATCAAGCACAGTGCATTGATTTAGGGTGCTTATAAGGTTTTTTTTAGTTCAACAGGATAGTGTTGCTTGAAAACTTTGCACAAAGAGATTTTTTGCTTTGAAATTGAAGAGAAAAAAGACTTCGAATCTATCCTACAAAAGAAAATTTTTAAAAAAATCTATAGATTACATTTTCATAGTGACGCTTTGTAAAAGATGGGAAATGAAACTTTGAAAAAGATTTATGCTAAATCTACATTTGATTAATATGTATACTTTTCTAATTCCTGATGCCATTTACTGTTCAGGAACTTGCAGAAATCACTGAATTTTGTTCTTTTGGAGGTTTAGATAGACTATTCGTTTAACAAACTTTCTGCTTAAACTTCTTGCTTTGAAAAGAAAGCTTTTTAAGAGCAGGTGCGGCGTTTGAGATGTTACTTCTCAATGCTTGATTTGAGATTTTACTTCTCAATGTTAATAGGGTAAAACTCTAAGCTAAGCTCCATTTAGGAATTATACAGGACTCGGTGGCCTGTTCTTCTCATGGAATGGGCATAAGTAAGTACATACAAGACTTAGTTTGTAGCCAAACCTCTTTAGACTTGACCCCCCAAAAAAGGCTAAGAAAGCAGAGATAAGCTACTTCACTGTGCATCGAGTCAATGAAAATACCTAGTCCTTGTTTCCTGACACTCAAATTAATCAAGTGTAAGAGTAACTTCCTTATTCTTTCAAACCTGCCGCAGGATGTGGGACCTTGACCAGGATGACAACTATATTCTTACCCTGGAAGGACATTCAGGCTATGACAGTGGCAATGAGGCTATCATGTGTCTGGCCTACAACAGTGGCACTGGTGTTCTGGCTGGTGGCACCAACATGGGCAATGTTGCGTTGTGGAAGTACACCCCTCCGGCCGCTGGTCGTAAAATAGATGGAGATGAGAAATGGAGACTGCAGGCTCCAGCCACTGTAGAGGGTCCTGTCCGTCAAATTGAGGTACCCGCAATTTATATATATATTAAACATTTTGAATGAAAAAACTGATGCTGCTGGATCTTGTCACAGTTCAGCAGTTTGTGACATGTCTGATCGTAGATGCTTCCAGCTTCAAATGTTCATAGTTTAGTATGGTTAGCAAGTTTAGACTGAGCAGAGTATGTAAAGAATGGGTAATAACCGGTTTATCAAGTTTTTAAATCAACACATCAGGTTAAGAGCTAAAAGCCTATTTTTCAGCATCTAGATACTCAACTGTACCCAAGATTTCAATTAATTTGTTTGCTTAGGATTATTTTTAATTACAAAAAAATAGTAAAATGCATTGAAATTCAGAGGGGAGTTTGTGTGGGTGCATGTGTCTGAGAGAGAAAGAGGGAGAAAGATAGATTTAGAGAGAGACAGAGAGAGGTTGATTAAAGCCACTCTATTTATATCACAAGAGAGATTGTGTGAGTGTACATGAATTTGTATGAGAAAGACAGACATAGGCAAACAGACTGGAAAAAATGGATGAAGCCACTTTACTTAGTCATAAAGACAAAATAATTTATTAACCTGAAACTTCTCCTCATCTTTTCTCAGTGGAGTCACAGTAAAGGCTTCATGGCGGTGAATACAATAGCAAATGTGTATGTTCTCTGTGAGCAGGTGATGATCTACAGTTACAAAGATCAGGTAAACAATGTCATGTAGGATCACATTACGACTTAAAGCATAAATTACAATATAGGCCCTACTTGTAGTTTGAATTTGATTTGAGGCTTGCCCTGACAAAAATGAAAATGAAGCTAACTTTAAATTTTGAGTGTGTAAAGGATGATTATTTTACTCTGTGCAATGAAGGAGAAAGGTATTGCAAGTATTCACTCTTAAAATTTAGGAAATGGTTTTAATTCCTGAGATAATTTTACTCAGTTTATCTTTGAACTAGTTTTTTTTTTTACTTGTCTTTTTGGCTTAGCAAGTTCTGTATGACTATGAACTGAAATTATTAACTTTCCACTATCCATTGAATAGCAGTTAAAAATTTTTTCCCCCTGTTTTATATTTTTCCAGACTGCAGTTGTTCAGTACGGACCAGGAGCACTCAGCCTTGAAATCTTCAGCGCAGGAACACACCACGACGTTAAAACAGAGATCCAAGTGAAAGGCATTTGTACAACAAAGGTCAGGGAGATCCTAGAACTGTCACACCAACTCTTTCCTTGAAGAAAGTTATGAGCATAAGGCACAAGAACTTTTTTAATGATTTTTTTTTTAAGTTTGTTTTGGTTGACCTATAAGGATTTTTGTTTTGTATTTAAGAAAAAAAGGACATTTTGTATAGTCAGCTATGACAGTTTTCACATTCAGCAGGAATTCCAATTTTTTTCAGTAGTTTTCTTTTACCTGGAAAAAGTAGAAAATTTGGAAAAAATTAAGACATTTGAAGAATTTGACCAAAATTTAGATTTATAAAAATTTAAATATTTCTTTTGAGTTTTTAAGCTGAGTATTTCACAGAATTAAGTCTGGCTTCTTTTTCAAAGATTTTTTAGTTGGAGTTGTTGATTACCAGTGCCAGGCGGTGAACTTAAATGAGGTATTTCAATTTTCCTGCTTTTTGTGCGTAAGCCGCTTGCATCCCTGTATAGCACATTTTGTACTATTTGTCTTGCCTTTTAAGCCTTTAGCTTTACTCAAGTCTAAGCAAATTATTCTTGATTTACCCTGATTGTCTCATATAATTTATATTATATATGCTGGGAGCATTCTGCCACTTGCATAAAATAATGTTCATTACTGTCTTAAATGTTTAGGATGCTCTGGCTGTTTGGAATGGGAAAAGGGTGATTGTCTATGATTTTGCTCCTGACAAGTCTATGGTGAAAGCGGCAGGTATGGTAAAATCCTCAGATCAATCATAATTGATATAAATGCTAAGAGAAAAAAACCTTTTTAAACCCTTTGTGAGCTATAATGCAGACAACGTGGGTTGTACATCATCAAATCAGCGGATTTTGTTGTTCCCTCCCTATGACGCTTAGTCGTACAATGTACGTTGAGTTTTGCACTGCATAAGAGGGGCATTTAGCGCAGAGTTGTTTAAAACCCGACATTAAACGGTTCAGCGATTTTAAAAATATATGAATAACCCCATCTGTAACCGAAAAGTGTCAAAATTTATTGACAAAACCTGCATCATGAAGGGAAAAACTGGTTCCTTTTGCTTTTTAGATGATCAATGTTCAGTTATTTACATTTTTTTTCAGATTCTTAATGGCTCATCCATAGTTATTTTTCACTGTACTGAATGTTACCTAAGTATCACACTCATGTTTTAAGGGCACTAAAAATTGGTTTTTAGGAGGTCTTACATTTTTTTAATATCCATGTTAAGTTTTTTTAACTTACTGGTAAACCTGAAAATAACTTGCAAAGG
>BMAT01002211.1:40725-61749 GCA_019649035.1 Elysia marginata | reverse complement strand
ATGAGGATGCAACTTATAAATGCAACTTATAAAACTTTAACTCTAAAGTATGGATAAAAGATTAATGATTTTTTTATATTTTGTCTCAAACACCAGGTACTTTTGCCACTGAGGCCATGATTATTGCTCTTTACGAGCAAAATGTGTACACCATTGAGCAGAATAAAGTACAAGTTCGAACATTCCAAGTGAGATTTTCTCCCCATTACCCCCACCCTGCCAGACATGTTTTTCTCCTGTACTATTTTTTAGCAGTACATTTAGTTCAAAGAGACTTTCTAAAAATTAGGTATTTGTCTTGCAACAAGTGCAACTTATTTGGGTGTTGCAATTTTTACATTACAAGAAGTTCACGTTTTGAACGATGCATTTTGCTAAGCTACCTTAAGAATTTCATAAAATTATCGAAATGTTGTGGCAACACATGAGAACTTCTTAAATTTTGAGTATAGAGGAAAAAGAGGAATGAATCTATTTTCAAAAGCGTTTTTTAAAATCTAAAATTTTTTTTACATTTGACATAGTTAGAGCAGTGGTGATACATGAACATTCATGATTATGTTTTAGACAAACACTTTAACCTTTTGAGGACACATGTCTGTTTTATCATTTTAGTCAATTTAAACTGTTTTTCCCCAGTGAAAGGCTGGGGTTAAAGAATGAGCTAGAACACTCGAAGCAGTCAGCTTGAACTCATAATTTTAGCTGATAAATTTTTTTTGAAAATATTGCAGTTCAAAAAGAGCATTTTAAGATTAGATTTTTTTATGTATGGTTGAGATATCTGGACAATTTAATAGCCTTATGCACAGTTGTCTGGTTTGATGCGGAAGAAAATAGTCATGAATTGTTTTATTGTTTCATGCCTTTCACCATTTTTTGTTTCGTCATGTTTTTTTTTGTGTGTGTATGCTACCAGGGCACAGTGAAACAACTGATGACCTTTGCTGAACCTGAGGGTCATCCTGTTAGTCTAGATGTGTGTGGAACTTATCTGGTTGTAGCCACTGATGTTGGTATCATACGAGTTTATGATCTCTCAAGAAGGTTTGTAATAGGTGTTTTAAACGTTTAATTTTTTTTCGGTCCTCACTACAACATTAAGTCAGTATATTTTTAAAACAAAATGGAGGTGAGAAAAAAATCAACAGTCTTTCATTTCTAAACCTCGTAATACTTTTAGGAAAAAATTATGTGCAAACTTTTAAATCACTGGGTGGTTTATAACAGGTTTCTATGAGAGCCAAGCTCAGGTGGCACAGGGAACAACCATAATAATTTTTCTTTTTGCATATGACTATTTAGTCTACTAGTTAGATGAATGCAAAACCAAATTCGTTCACCTTTTTGCAGAGACAAGGGGAATTTAACAACTAATTTTTTTAACCAAAAAAATCAAAACCCAATGGAAAGTTTGCTAGTAATCAATCTAGTTCTAGAATTGATAAGTGTAGATCAGATTTTTTAAAAACTGGAGTGGTTACAGCTGAGAGTGACATAGACCTTTAGATTCAAATATTGAATTGTCACTCCTCTGTGACTTAAGAATGTCATTTGATTTGTAATGACCAGCCTGGAACCCATGTAAAGCATTTAGAGCATTAGTGAACTAGAACGACATAGTTCTATTAACAGTACTAAGAGTGCAGCGAAACAATTTCTTTTCTACGTTTTCTATTGACTCGGGAGTTATTGATGTCACTGTGTTGGAGGGTGGGTGAAAGGGGGAAATTTGTCCCCATTTTTTGTTTCAATTCGGTACAACATCTGTGACGTCAATGCCTCCTGGTGTTCTATCAACAGAACTCTGTCATTGAGCGCTTAAAAAAAATGCTCATTATCTTTTATCCTTTTTTGCAAAGATGAAAGTGAAGATAATTCTAAACCAGAAAGTAAAGTTGTGGAGGAGGTTGAGGTGGAAGTTTGGAGGTGATGGGTGATCTGAAGACCTAATAAAATTGGCTCTTTTGGTGAGTTATGTGTTTATGAATCTGCAAATTCACTACAGTCCGGCCACAAAGAGCAGTCACTCTCCTCATAAGATGTGCAAGGCCATACGTGCCTTGCTGCATCACTACACCTCTGCATACAGCTCCAGAGCTTAGCTGATCTGCTCTTACAACAACAATTATGATGATTAATTCAAGAAAAGTAATTTTAAAAAACAACATTTGCCTTGTGTCCAGAGTGATTTATTTGATGTTGCAATACTCACCTCTGCGGTTTTGAACAAAACATTTTTCAAAGCTTTTGAATATAAATAAAAATTCTTAAAATTTTATACTTTTGTTGATTTTAAAGTATGGAGAAAAGGAAGAAAAATATGTACCTTTAAACTGTGTTTTCTCAAGATTATTGACTCATTCACCCTGGACTTTGCTCCAAAGCAAGAAATAAAAATATCAAGGAAATTTCAAGACGAATTAAAATGGTTTTGTTTGATTATTTCAAGTATTGATTTCTTTTGCAGTAAATCAATACAAAATTACAACTGGATTAAATTCATTTAAAAGAGTTAAAAAAAGAAGTTTCAAAACTAGGAACTTGGTCTTTTGAGAAAAGGAATTTTGTCAATTGCCGTCCATGATAAAATTGATTATTAAAGTTGTTTTTGAAACGCCTTATAATGTTATGTTTTTTTTGTTTTATTTTTTAAGGGAGGCCAAACCTCACAGTAACCCCAAGAATCTTGCAGATGTAATCCCTGGTTTTGGTGCTGTGGTCTCAGCAAAGGTTAACTGTGCTGGGAACAGAGTCAGCATACAAGCCGTCACTGTAAGTTCTATTTCACAAATATTCTGACATTATCTTCGTTTCTGTTTCTACTATACTGATTTTTGTAGTTTGCTTTATAAAGAAATTCAATTGCTATACATTTTTGTAGGTTTTTATATCTAACCAAGGGTAGAAAACTTTTACAAAGTGATTGTTTATTTCATGAACACAATACCTATCCTTATAAGATTGTGGAAAAATTTTTTTAGTTCTCACACAACTTAAAGAGGTAAACATCTAAAGGGTATGTTTAAAACATAACAGAGCATATGTTTACATCTTCTTGATGTGAAGCGATTTCAGCCTTAAAGTTTCTTATGAATTTTTTTGTATGCTTTGTTGGTTTTTTTTTCAGTGACATTGTTTACACTTAAATTAATATTAAATTATACTGCCTCACATAACAGTCTAAGAGTTTTCCTTTTTGTGAAATATTCTTTTCTGAATGATCTGTAGCTTGACCACTGTAGTACTAGCCAAAAAATTCCAACCTAAGCACATGTTACGACCCTTATTACATTTAATTGTATTCTGGTCTGGCCTATTATTACTAATACTTTTTTTTTTTATCTGATATTGTCCTAGCTATGGCAGAAACTATTGAGATAAATCATTATAGCTCCCATGCTCCACAGTTCCTTAGTTTTTTTTTTCAAGCTGACTGGCATGGGGAATGATGTGGCTTAGACCATAGATAAATTTTAAGTATGCAGGGATGACCTTTTTCAAATTTCAACCTGAAATCAGGTTATTCTGGCTCCTCCGGTTTTGTTTGAACATGCTATACTATGGCAGTATGGGTGTTGAGTATTCAGTCTGAGTTGATTTTGTAAAGAGCCTGAAGTCAGGCAAAAGAAGTTCAGGTTTTCTTCCCCACTATCTTGGGGGCATCCCTGAGTATGGAGCTGCAATGAATATTGTTGTAACTATTGAACTATTGTTGTTGTGTGTGTAGTCTGAGGGCAAGCCAGATCACAGGATGTACTTCTGGGATGTTGAGCTGGATACTGTGCAGTACTTCAACTTTGAGACAGGTCGTGGAGAGCAGGATGATTACCCAGCGCCAGGTGGGACGCAAGAGGCAGCCGATGATGAGGACACAAATGATGCTGAAAGGTTGCTGTTTTTTTTATTTTTCAACATTTAACAAATTTTGTTTTCTTTGTGAGCATTTGCATATTCCCAGGGCTAACTTTTTTTTATACTTATAGGATTTTATTTTTATCTTTGTTCAGTTAGGTTAAGATTATAGGAAATTTGACTTAATGAGATTCTTGCTTCATCTGAAAATTCATCTATGATGCCATTCAAGGATACTATAAGGTTTATAGCTCTAGTCTTTATACATTCAGGGCCTGTATGCAACTGCTTTTGGGAATAAGAAATGTTAATTATTATGTGGTCTTAAATTTCACTGGGGCTATACCAAACAGATGCTAGGCAACTTCAATATGGGCTTCAGTATAGCCAAGATCCTGTGCAGCACAAAAATGGACATTCGCAGCTGACCCAACACACCCCGCTGACTTGCTGAGCACACTACACACTCTCACACACACACACACGCACACACACCGCTAGGCCCGTCATCAGCTTTAGTTTTAGTAATCTAAGACTGTCTTGTCATTCTGTTTTGTCATAGAAGTTATTTATTAATCTTTCCCCTTAGGGCTAAATGTATTTGATAAATCAATTTTAAACTGACCTAGATCTAGATTTGACCTAGAGTCTAGGTTTCATCTCGTGAGATGGCCTCATGAATGGAGACAAGACTTGGGTAATAGAGAAAAACTTATTTGTACTGAAAACAGCCCGATTTAAACAAATTGGTTTAGTGACCTACTTTTATGTGGCCTAGTCTTGTTTTCAAAGCATTGTAGGTGGCTCTAAGTTAAAAAATGTT
This sequence comes from Elysia marginata, assembly GCA_019649035.1. NCBI lineage: Eukaryota > Metazoa > Mollusca > Gastropoda > Plakobranchidae > Elysia > Elysia marginata. The sequence continues at coordinate 57,071 of BMAT01002211.1, read as the reverse complement.
TGTCTTAATTTTTCATTTTGACACAATGTGTCTTTAGAATTTTGAGTCCAAACATTGCTTATAGGGCAGTTTCTCCTCCTTGGCTAAAAAAAAAAAAGAGGGAGCTGAGCTAGACACTGATTAGCTACGACTTTCTAAAATCAGCTGCAAAACTCAACATCATATCTTGTAAAAATAAGCCTATTAAGCCAGCGTTGCATTTCCTATTGACCGTTTTGCATGCCTCTTAATAAGAAAAAGAATGGCAGGTACTGCATTACTTTGTCCATGTACCAGTTGCATACTGAACCTGGGATATTTGTTCCAGAGAAATAACTTTTTGTCGAAGTGAACTTGAAAGAAGATGAGAATACTTATGCTTTTTTTTTACCCTGGTTGCCTTAAATATAATGTACATGTTTTTTAAATATGAGTGTATGAAAAATGGGTCTAATCATGTCAACCAGGGGCAAGACTCAGGCAGCCAAAGACATCGCTGGACGCTACCCTGTGTCGCAACATTGGGATCCGGCTGAGCCGAAGCTGTTTGTTTGTGAGGCTTGGAACTTGATACGCTCAACAGCAGATCTAAGCCAAAACTACAAGCCCTCTCTCACCAAAATTGTTGATGAGGGACCCGTAAGTCTCCTTCCATTTACAGAAAAAATTAATTCAAAATAATGTCTAAGGGCTGAAAAAAGAATGTTTTGGGTTTCACATATTTTTGTTGTTTAGTCAGATAATTAGAAAGCCTTTAATCGAAAATGTAAACCTATATGTTGTCAGGTGGAGGTGATGGTGATCTCCCTGTTCTGCACACCTGAGAATGGAATTTTGATACAGGACAGCTTTCCACTCCCACCTTCACTGAGTTCACTGATGGGAGTAGAGGTGCCTTATTACATCTTCACTAAAAAGGTATGGTTAATAAGCCTGATTTGGTGAGATAAACAGTTTTCTGTCTCAAATGTTGTTACTTGAAACCACCAAATTACACTGTCTTTACAAAGCTCCTCTCCTAATTTTCTACTTTTTTTGTTTCAACTCTCCAAACTTCTTTTATCTGTATTCTTTTTTTTTTTAAATCTCTTTATCTCTTGTCCTTCCTCTAGGAAAATAAACTCAGTGTGATGGAAGACTCATAATTTGTGTGTAGAATTTCATACTAAAAAAAAATACCATACTAAATGTCGTTCAATGTTTTGATCATCAGACTACACTCTTATTAAACTACACAGTGTAGTATTAGGTTTCTCAAATTATCTTGACATTACATTTTGCACTTTTAAGATGATTTAGTATCATACATGTACCGTGCCTAACAACTGGCTCCACTGGCGAAAAGATGAGTAGTTTAGACATACAATTTTTTTTAATTTACAGATTTGCTCAAAATGGATGCAGTATGTGTGTGCATTGTGTTCAAATTTTAAAATTTACTGGTAGGCAGTACATAGCACATAGTGTTTTTCAGATGGGAAACTTTGCCCTCTTGTTTTTCAAAGTCTTTTCATAAGCAACAGTGAAATATTATATTTTAATGTTCTAATACTATAACTATACAGGAGCATTCTTTCTTGAGACAATTAAGTGTATATCTAGATTCTCAATTTATGCCTTGTATTACCAGAGTGAGAGTAATGTAGAAGAGCTGGAGCAGCACAGTGGTCCTGGCATTACCTCTGGTTCTTCGCTGCAACCTAAGCTTGTCGCTCGTAAGATCATGCGAGATTTTGTCGGCCTGGAGTCCAGTGACAAAGGCACTCGTGATGCAATGATGAACTTCAGCTTCTATCTCGCTGTGGGAAATATGGACGAGGCATTTAAAGCTATCAAGCTTATCAAGAGGTTTGTTAATGCCAACTTATCTCATAGGTATTAAACTTTTCAAAGTGAAGAAAAATCACACGTTTTTTAACCTTTTTCTGACATACAATGTATGCTGTGCGTCCTATATTCCATGTAAAATGCCAACCAAACGTATGTCTTACATCCTCAAATCAGCTAACTTTGCTGTTCCCTCTGAGGCTCAGTCGTACAATGGAAATTATATTTTTTACTGTGTGAAAAAGGCAAGTAACGCAGAGTTGTTCACTGTCCAACTTTATAATTGAGTTCATGGATGGTGAAGTTTGCACAAATCATCCCACTCCTCAACCAAAAAAGTGCTGTCATTGCGATTGAAAATACCTATGTCACTAAGAGGTTAAAAAAACATTTTTTTAATTTTCTCTTATACACCTTCTTTATAACCAATTTAAATTTGCTAATATTGAAATAAATGCATAATATTTTAGTCACTGCCTATCAAGATTGGCTTCATCATTCTTGTCTAAATGTTAACGCCACTTTTAGGTCAGTACTGACCGACAGGATTTTATTTTAAACCAAAGGATGACTTTAAAATTTTTTAAACTGATATCTTTGACATACAATTTTTTTAGCTTAGTAAAATTCTTTGTCTTTGATTCTCATTATCAACATAACTATATCATTATTTAGGCTAGAGAGCTATGGAGATGAAGGTTTGACAGAGACATCCTTATATTTAGATTACTGTGTGTAGTTCAATTTGAGATAGGTCTTGCAACCAGTCAAAATGACTCTCAAGTCAAAGTTTAGAAGGTAATAAGATATTGGTATCACAGAAAACCTTATTTTCTCTACTTTTATATACAACAAACAGAAAAAAAGTCTGTTATGCTGTGGGTTGAAGTTATAGCCATTTGAAGTTGGCAGGGTTAAGACTTGTGGAATTTCTGAAAAGGGAGAAAATGGCATTTAAGGTTCAGAGGACTATAAAGGTATTGAGGTCTTAACATCCATATCAAATAAAAACAAACACATAATCCATGAAATTCGGTTTCAATCAGCTGTGAAAGTTCTGAAGAAATGGATTTACCGTCAATGTCTGAAATGAACAGAAATCTGACTTCTGACTACCTACTGAACTTTGGAAGCCTATTTCTCAAAACTAGGCCTATTGACTTATGATTCATGTGGACAGAGTGTGAGACATATGAAAGCCTGAATTGCTTCTTGTGGTGTACTATTTGCAGTGAGTCAGTATGGGAGAACATGGCCAAAATGTGTGTCAAGAGCCGACGTCTGGATGTGGCAAGTGTCTGCCTCGGCAACATGGGTCATGCAAGGGGGGCTAAGGCTCTGAGGGAGGCGGCTAAAGAGCCCGAGCTTGATGCCAGAGTGGCTGTGCTAGCCATGCAGCTTGGACTCTACGTAAGTTCATGAAGTGATTCCCAGAATGGCAGGAAAAAGAGACGAGGCATTCCTAATTACAGGAGGATATCGGTTTAAATACTGTGTCTGTTAAAAGTAAGATGAGACTAACTACTCACAGAACTGTAAAAATATAAATAGCGATAAAATTTCACACTTTAAATATTTGTCAACAGCAACTTTTACAAAACTCATGTTTACTAAGATTATTGTATTGGAAATGATTTTAAATGAAGAAAAAAATAAAAATTTACTCTACAGGTATGAATTAAACTTCTTTGGTAAACAGTTTGAATATGTTATGAAACATTTCCACATGGTACTATGAAAGTGCGCTGAAGATTGAAGTGGTATGTTTCTTTTTTGGAGTACTTACTTTTTTTTCAGCATTAAAATCTGTCCACTCACACTCAAAACTTTGAAAGGGCTGTTTTAAAGAGCAAGTCATCCTCTTTTTAAGATACTATTTTTTTGCATAAACTTTGGAATCAATCAAAGATAATACCAAAAGTTGAAAGATACTCTCAAATTTGTGAAACATAAAGTGTGACAATATGTCTGCAAAAAATTGTAAAAGATTTAGAGTAGTTTGAAAAAAGCTTAACATGGTACTGTATTCATTTGCCATGAGAATGATTTTTGTCTTTCTTTACAACAGTTGATTTTTGAACCAGTACATTTTAATTATGTTACATTTATTTTTTTTTTATTTCAGGAAGATGCAGAGAGATTGTTAAGGAACTGTAAACGATATGATTTACTCAATGAGTTTTATCAAAATCAGGGTCAATGGCAAAAGGTAAGTGAGTTTTTCTGTTAAAAAAAAAGACCAATTTTTGTGGGATATTTAGGATAATGGTCACCAAAGTAGTTAGAAATAGTAATAAAATGCTAAATAAAAAAAAAAAATAACCTCAGTGTCAGCTTTTTTCAATATACTATTAATTTATAAAACATAATCAGGTTTATTCATTGTTACAATTTAGCATATCAAAATTTTGCTTAGTTACTAATGACTCATGCAGCACATTCTTTAAATTCGTCTCTACTGCCTCTAAAATGTAGGTTTTTTTGTGCAAGTATGCAAAAGAGCAAATTATTGCTTCTGTTGTGTGTGTCCTTAAATTGTACAATCTTCAAAATGATCGTAATTCTCAGAGCAGGCCTACTACTTAAAAAACATGAATGTAAGTAATACAAAAACCAAGTAATAAAAACAGTCTGTGTTTTTTTTTAATTGATTTTTAAAAAAATGTTCTTGTAGGCTTTAGAAACCGCCGAGATGTATGATCGCATACACTTAAGAACCACGTTCTATAGCTATGCTCGCCACTTGGAGGAGCAAGGAGATCCCCTGGCTGCTATTCCCAAGTAAGTCCCGTGCACATTGACTGAGGTTAAGATGAAAGAGATAAAACATTTTTTTCATCTATGGCAAAAAATGGTCATTTTTGGTGTGCAATAAACTTTTTCAAGTTTTTTCCTTTTATTTTAAGCTTAAGCATAGTCATTTCTTTTGTGAGGTTTTTTTAAAAAGCGTTTTACATAATAGATCAAGAACAATCTTACTTATGTTAATTGGTTGTGGTTGGAAAATAAAGTTTCCTTTAAGATGTGGGATGAAAATTTTCTCAGCAAAACATGTTTTGTAAATAGCGATAGCAAAAACTGAATAAGCGAACCTCTTAATTCTACATCTTTCTTTAAAGTAACATAAATAAGATGACAATGTTTCTAGAAGAAATCTACCTAAAAGCAGTTAGAACTTTATGTGCGGTTGAAAATTCTCTTTTTAGAGGTGGAATCTTTACAAATTAACACCCACATCAACAGAATAGAGTTAAAAGTTTATTAAAAATAAGAACCTTTACAATATTAACATTTGAGTTTAAATGAAAAACTTCACAGAATTAGCCATAGCGTGAATTTGAAACACTCTTTTCAAACAATGGCAGAAAGAAAGCAAAACACTGTGTGTGACAAAATCAGAACCACCAATGTGCTTATTGGTACTGTCAGAGAGAATCTCCTTACTCATGGCAGATATTTATAAGTCAACCTCACCATACCCTGGCAAAAATCAACTGTCCATTCTCAAAAGAATAAAGGGTTTTCATAAGCTTTATTTGATACAATATATTATTTTAATGCAGCTCAAGTTATTGTACTGTATCTTAAATTTATGTAATAAACTTCAAATTAATGAATGTCATTCTTTTGCATGTTTGAAACACGCCATCAACTCTGAATGGGACAACCAAAGTGCAGTATCTGCAGTGAAACCTGTAATATGAGAGATACTTCTCTTTGATTGTCTTGAGCAGAACTGTATCATGATTGTACCAGCTTGTTCAATGTAACGTCATTTTCAGCTATGAAAAGTCAGAGACTCACAAGTTTGAAGTGCCCAGAATGTTGGCGGATGATCCAGAGCAGTTGGAGGAATATGTCAGCAGGACTACAGACAAGTAAGATGGATGTGTTGAGTCTTGTGTGTTCTGTTGTGTCTTGAGTTTCACTGGGCCTCTCAACTAGGCTACAACTCTACCTTCAAAGACAGGGATACCAACATTGAGAAAGCACTCAGTCTGTCACAGTCTCTTTAATTTCCCTGTGGCTTCTCAACTAAGTTGGTACAACACTACCACCTTTAAAGACAGGAATATCAATGTGAAAGCAGCACTCCATTTTTCCCCAGTTCTTTTGAAAACTCATTTTTTTTCTAGTTTACACTTCTGCAAAGCCAATATATCATCTGAATCTCCTAGTGCTTAAATCCTCACATCTTAAAACATCTGTGGTATTCATTCTAACCTGGCCACAGGAAAATTGTTGTAAACTCTCCAAGGTTTGCATGTTTAAGTCTTGTTATCTAGTTTTGTATAGCTGTTTATTATACTGTTACAGCCTTTCAGTCTTTAAGCCTGTAGACCTTTTCCAAATTTGAACGGAGTTTTGGAAAAGTGTAAGATAAAAGATACCTTCTTGTTTTGCACTCCTATTCCACCTTTTTTTGTTTGTTTCTTGGTATTGAAGCATCAAAGGAAATTGGCTCAACAGTTATGTCATCTTGTTTCCATTGGTTCTTTTACATGTATTGACGTAGTAATGTATATCTGCCAACCACACCGTATGGTTGCTCATCCTAATTTTCTATTATACTGGCTGAGCTGTGTAGGCAATCTGGGCTCAATGAAAGAGTTGAACCAATTTTCTAAAATCATTTTTCATATTGTTATTATTATTATCATCATCATTTTTGTCATAACTGTACCATACTAATTTTTTTTTGTAATTGATATAATTATTTTTGTTGTTGTTACAGTTGCTATCATTACCAAGTTACACATTAAATTTTACAACTTATCTCCACCATTATAAATTCATATGCGCGATAATTAAAAAAAAACCATATTTTTGCTAGAACACTTCATCGTTGGTGGGCTCAGTACATGGAGAGCACAGGAGACATGGAAACAGCTATTCAGTTTTATGAGACGGCCCAAGATTTCTTTTCTCTTGTCAGAGTCTACTGCTATTGTAGTAACATGGAAAAGGTACGGTTATCTCTTGGGGTTTGAAATCTGAAGTAGATAAACATGTGAAAAGCTAGATAGTTATGTCACAAGTTTATGTACATATATTGGCACATATTCAATTTGCCCTTGCAGACCTATTCCTCCTTTCTGTGTTAGTGTAATGAACAAAAGAAAAAGAATTTCATTAGCAATAGCTTTACTTCCTCGCTTTAAAAAAATTTGTCTCCTAATTCTAGTCTATTCTGTTTTGATTCTCAATAGGATGCAGTCAAATGCTTCTTCATGCTTGATATTTGTAAACTCATTTTCCAAAATTTCATCTATGTTCAAAGAAAATGAGAAATTTTTGTCCTTATGACAAAGAGTTAAATTATCCATGAAAATTGCAAGCAGTGTCAATCAACATTCATCAGTTGTCTTGACTTGACAGATAGTTAAAACATCAGGGAACGAGTGAATTTTACCTTACCTCAGGGTGAAAAAATCCACAAAAATTCACAAAATTTTGGACTGAACCAGTTGGTGATTTTCATTTACGAAGATTGCTTTTCTTAAAAAAGAATTTGCTTAAATCTATTGAAAACTTTGGAACATGATAAATCTCTGCAAAACATTTACATAAGATCTGATCTCTGAACATGCCAGGCATCATCCATCTGCAATGAGACGGGAGACAAGGCAGCTTGTTATTACCTTGCCAGACAGTATGAGAATCAGGACCAGATCAAAGAGGCCATCCATTTCTTTCAGAGAGCCCAGGCCTATGGCAGCGCTATACGCTTGTGCAAGGTAAATGCAACATTGAGCTTTGAAATAATAGCATAGCAGTCTACAAAACTGTTATGAAAGTCTAAAACATAACGTTTAGGAGAGCTAAATCTTAATCCATAAGAAAGACTTAAAGCTGTGTAGTGTGATTTATATTTTTTTATATCTCGCAATCAGCCCAAGTGAGTTGGTTGTAAAAAAATTATTAATTTTAAGAAATGCCTTTTAAAAGAAGATCTATCCTCTTTTAAATTGAAAAAAGTTGTATTTGTTAATACAAAATTGTAATAACTTCATGCTGTTTTTAAAGGTTTGAAAGAGCAGAAAAATGCAATGTTCAAATTTTTCTAATGTGAAAATTTTGACCTGGGGCTCATTTGGACTAGATGTGAGACAACTAGTTGTAGTTGTAACAAGTTCAAAATTAGACATTCAAAAAATCATTATGTTTAATTAACATTTCGTCTTAGCTTCTAAATAATGAAAAATTGTTTTATGGCATAAACTATATATTTTTTAATAATTTAAATAGGTATTTTGTTGAAAAGAAAAGAACATTACTTTTAAATTTCTGCCACAAATTTGTAAATTACCAGTCACCATGCTTACAACATTTTTTTTACATCTTCTTGTCATTTTTGCTTTATTATCATCAACGGATATTGTGTCCTCTACTCAGGAGCATGGTTTTGAGGACCAGCTGCTCAACTCTGCTCTGATGGGCAGACCAGAAGACATGATGGAGGCAGCTCGACACTATGAGACAAAGCAAGGCTTTCAGGACAAAGCTGTCATGCTTTATCACAAGGTGAACTTTTTATATTCACCTTTTTATTTATTGTTGTAATCATAGTGGGCCATTGTGTAGTGCTGTCAATGAACAGCACTTCTTCACTCAAATAGCTTTTTATTAACCCTTTGTTGCATGAGGTTAAAAAATGTTGGACTATGGATGAAATTTGTTGTGTAAGTTTATTTTAGCATAAATAATCCACTTATAAAGTAAAATTTTTATATTCCGTCATTGAGAAGGGGTTAGTTTGTCCTCTGGAGTGGACGCCATATGCACTGAAGCTGATTATTTGTGAAACTTTGTGTCCATCTGAGTGGGCGGCAAAAAATTGAAGATTGGTTGTCATTTAAGTAATCTAGCTTTCAAAATGGTACGCAGATGGTTAATATTAAAATGGAAGAGTAGGCTCCTCTTGCTTGCCAGAGGTAAAAAGATTGTACTTGTGAAAAAAGCTATTTATTTTTGTAAAGGGTAGTCCTGAAGGTAGTCCTGAAAAAACGTGTCCACTTTGGTGGACACAATCATTGCAACAAAGGGTTAATATTAATTTAGTGTTTTAATATTTTACTGAATTGCAGACACATTCATCTTCTGAGCTAATGTTATTGTTGTGCTTGATGTAAGTAGGTGCATTATTTGAATATAAGTAAGAGATTTACATAAGGACTGTCAACATTAAACAGCCCTGTTTTGCCCAATGCAAATAAGGCCACCTAATGTCAATTGATAGCACCTAATTCGCAATTACTTGATGTTAATCCAGATTTAACACAACAAAAAAACTTATAAAGAATCACTTTTAGATATCTTTAAACTCTCAGAGAAATAACAAAAACAGATTTTATCAAATTTACTTCATGTGAATCAACATTAATGGTAAAGACTGTAAGAAGCACTTTCTTTAACATCTTTAAAGTCACAAAAAATCACACCAATAGCACCATCAAATTTTTTTAGTGTTAACCAAGATGGACAGAAGGTGAAATAAAATTTTTCCTTAAAATGTTGCATAATGCCAAAGTGATTGCCTTTAGTGGCATAACATTTTTTTTGTCTTTTCTTGTCACACAATGTGGTTTGCATTGGTATTTCACAAATCCTTGATCAACTTTACCCTTTGTATTTATATTAGGCAAAATGAACATACATAATCTGAAAGTTCAGTTGATGTGAACATTTGGTGCATTAGGCAAGCATTTAGCCTAATTTAAACATTGTTCATTCCCCTACTATATAATATATAAAGAAAGAATGAAAATTGAATCTATAAATTTATTGCACTATAAAATGAAATGGTTTTTCTGAAAGTCTTCATAAAATATAAATGATAAACAAGATTTCTAGATGATACCTGTACCTATATTTTTAGTTTCCATGAATAACTCTAATTTAGCTTCCTAATTTTCTTTGTCCAGGCTGGTAACTATTCCAAAGCCCTGGACCTGGCCTTCACCACTAAACAGTTTGGAGCTCTTCAACTTATCTCCAGTGACCTGGACGAGAGGGCAGACCCAGAGCTGTTACAGCGGTGTGCTGACTTCTTCCTAGAGAACGGCCAGTTTGACAAGGCTGTTGATTTGTTGGCCATTGGCAAAAAGGTATTTCAGGCTTTATATCAGAGTTGCCAACCATTAATGATTTCAGTATTTTAGTACAAGAATTACTATCAAAATACTGGAGTACTGATGTCATCCCTAAAGTATTTATATTAGCCAGGGATTAAAAAAATATGTGTTCTTTGAAATAGGAAGGGAAGTTATAAAATTTGAACTTTTGGTACAAGGTTTTCTGTATGCAAAATACAGCAGGTCATCTAGTTTTAATTTCTCCAAAATATGACTGAATGTTTTTGAGAAAAAATCAAAGCTATCCATGAAAACATGTAACTCAGCAAGTAACCTCATTATTATTCTGTCTCTTTGAATGCTTTTTGTTTTTGTTGAATCTTGTTCTCAAGAGTACTAAAATGCTTTAAATATACTGGAATGGGGTGCCAAAGCCATTTGAGTTGCCGCTGGCAGCACTGAATACATAAAAAGTAGGTTTTTTAAACGTTGGAGTTCAAGGAAAAAACTTACCAATCCTTAGCACAAGCATTTGATTTGGTGCACCTGTTGAAGATTATTTCAGAGACCACAACAGATTTTATTGAATCTGGATTGTAATGTAGTTTAGGTGGTATCAAAGATTATCATAATGATTTCAGTTCTCTTGTCTTTATTACGTATCATATTGCTTTAAAGCTTTATTTTAAGGTTCGAGGGTTAGTTGTTCACACTTTAACCGTCTGGTTTCAGGCTTAAGTTATAGAGCTGGTGTGAAGGAAATATTTTCTTTAGCCACAAAGTTTTTTTTTTCATCTGTTTGGTTATTTAACAGGGGAGAAGTAATGAAATACTTTATTTCAGTATCCATAACCATTTTTGGAAATAAAATTAAACCTTTGTACAGTTTCAATGCCTACAGTTTATTATTACCACGCATTTTTAGATATTGTAATCCGCACGCTTTGTGTAATCTGGTTCCAGTTCTGGGAGGCAGTAAAGATTTGTATGGACCAAACTGTTGAAATCACAGAAGACCTCTCCGAGAAACTGACCCCTGACAAAGACTTTGACCCTGACCCCATGGCACGCCTGAAGATCTTGGAGGCCATTGCTGAGGTGTGCATGCACCAAGGAGCTTATCACTTGGCTACCAAAAAGTTTACACAGGCTGGAAACAAAATCAAGGTAAGCCGAATCTTCTCTGTTTGAAATTTTCTCAAGGGCATTACAAATGAAATAGTTTACAACTTATTTTTAATTTTATAAAAGCTATTGCACAAAACTTGCAAGAGTCTTGCAAAGGTGGATAGCAGTGTTAGGTTAGGTTTCGTCTAAAAAAAAATCAGCAGAAATTTGTTCTAATGTGCAAGTAGTATATCTGTTCTGAAGATAAGCTTGAAACTTTTATTAAGGGGCCTCAGAAACATATGACATACTTGGATAAATCTGTCATGTTCTACTGTTCAGGCATAAAGTTGGTGACCATATTTAAGTAACAATGAGGACTCATGAAAGATTGAAATTTGTATAACTCACTTGCAACACATCTGTTTATTCATCAAACTCTTTAAACTAACCTCTAAACTTATTTTTAGGGGGATTTTTATATTTTGAAAGGATTTTCTAGGCTTTTTTTTCATGCATCCTTTTTTAGTCTGAGTGAACATAATTATACCTAACTTCTGCTTTTAAACATATGAAATAGTAGCATATTATTTACTGTATTTTTAACATGCTTGAATAAATATATTTTTTTAATATAGCTAAACCCAGTAAAGCAAAGAAAAATATTTAACTCTGTCTTGAATGCAATCATAGATTCTTTACACCTGAAGATACCTTGCACTGAAGAGATGATAAGAAAAGGAAAAGGTAAATATTAGCTCAATGAAGGTAATGTTGACTTTTGTATCATTGTTTTTATTCAAAACTGTTCGTCTTCTCTTTCCAAGGCTATGAAGGCCCTCCTCAAGTCTGGAGACACTGAAAAGATTATGTTTTTCGCCGGTGTCTCGAGACAGAGAGAGATTTATGTGATGGCAGCCAACTACTTGCAGTCGCTGGACTGGCGTAAAGATCCGGAGGTCATGAAAAATATCATAGCATTTTACACAAAAGGGAGAGCTCTTGATGCTTTGGCATCTTTCTACGATGCTTGTGCTCAGGTCAGATTCGTTAAATTACTTTTATTCCCTCTATATTGTTATGTCTTCTTTCATGTTGAGTGGGCAGAGTCCCACAGCTAGTATTTGAGTGATGATCTCAGCTACTTATTAAGGTCAAGTTTGTTTACACAAAAGAAAAAATGTTTTCAAAGTATCAAATTGGTTCATTTTCAAACAAGTAGTTTTTTTTTCTAGAAAGTGCCTGGGGATGTGTTGACTTAATCTAATTAATTCTTGTCTTATTTATGAGATTTCAATTTTTTTTAAAGAAATGTTTTTAAGTAACTTGTACCTTTCAGAAAGCTGTGCCTTGAATAATCTGTTCACTTTAAGTAACATAAAAAATTGATCATCATTTTATCAGCGCTGTTTCAGTGATAATAGTCCAAATAAAAATAATATTGTTATTGTCATTTTTTTCATCACTATCTCTTACCATAATTTATTTCTACTGTAGTCATCATTGCTCTTACGTTAATAATTTGTGCTTGGATTACTGTTAAGGTTTATTGTTTCTTTCTTCCTTTCTTTGTTGGTCATGATGCTGTGAATGCTGATCTTCATTTTCACCAAAAACATACCTATTGTCACTTCACTGTTAATTCTTCAAGGTGACTTTTTTAGGGTCTATCTGTGGTGAACTTAGTATTGATTCTTAGGATTTTTTTTTATTGAGATAGATGAATTGATTGTGGTGATTTTTTTTTATTGGTACAGGTTGAAAAAGATGAATTGATTCTGGTGATTTTTTTTTTATTGTTACAGGTTGAGATGGATGAATTAATTCTTGTGATTTTTTTTTTAGCACAGGTGGAGATAGATGAATTATTTCTTGTGATGTTTTTTTGATTGACACAGGTTGAGATAAATGAATAGATTCATCTCATGTTTTTTTTTATTGGCCCAGGTTGAGATAAATGAATTAATTTTTATGATGTTTGATTGATTGGCACAGGTTGAGAAAGATGAATTGATTCTTGTGATGTTTTTTTTTTGTTTTGATTGATACAGGTTGAGATAGATGAATATCAGAACTATGACAAGGCCCTTGGGGCGCTGGGTGAGGCCTACAAGTGCATGTCAAAAGCCAAGATGGACGATAGCATGCTGCAGGAGGAGCGCCTGGGAGCCATCAAGCACAAAATGGCTCTCATTAAAAGATTTGTCATGGCGCGCAGGTCAGTCTCTCCTTCTTTTGATTCTTATTTGTAGCTGAGTTTTCTTCTCAGGGCGAGCAGTTTACTACCATATTAGAGAATCGGAGTTCAATCTCCAGGGTGGGTAACTTTTTATCCAGGCTCCTAAATTTACTCACAGCAGCAACAGGGTATAGACTACGTCTTTTTAGACTCTGTGCAAGTAAAGGCAATGAGGAAAACCATGGCAAACTATCCCACAAACTTAACATGCCAGAAAAAACAGAAAAATATCTTCGATTTTTTCGGGGTAGCTGCAATACAGGGACTTTGTTGTATATTTTAAATGATATTTTTATCAATTTTTTCTTTCTTGGTAACTAAAACATTGCAAAAAGCTAATATAGTTAACTGTGCACACCTTGTTCATGATCTTACATGCTAGCTCCCAGATATTTTTAAATGTGAGATCTTTTAATCTATAGAAAGGCTATGAATAATGCTAGTAATGATTTTCAAATAATAAGATTTTTTAAAAAGCCAATGTTATTATTTAAAGTAAGTGAAAAAAAAATCTATGAAATTGAGCTTAGCAACGTAAGAAATAAATTTAATTTCGATCCACATATTTATGTAAAGATTAAATTTTTATGTAACTCTGTCTTTTCTTTGGTAAAGTTAAGATTTGTTTTTCTCTAACAGATCATACCAAGAGAATTCTGAAGAAGCCATCAAACAATGCCAGGTCTTGCTAGAGGAGCAAGATTTAGACTCTGCCGTCAGGATTGGAGATATCTATGGTTTTATGATTGAACACTATGCCTCAAAAGACAGGTGGAAGGCGGTAGGGAATCACTATTTATTTCTATGAAGTCAACTTTGCTCTTATAATTTAATGATACTTTTCCCCCCTCTTTTTCTTCAGTTGATATAGCAAGCTTTTGCTACCTTTCTTTCTTTTTTTTATTAGTTTTGTCTTTTTTGAGTTGCATCTATCATTCCTCATTCACTAATTATCACTCCACATTGACTTTTTGTCACCTCAATATTATAGTTAAAAATTGAAAATTATTTCTCTGCTTTTCTTTTATTTTTTTCTCATATTTAAATTTTTATGCAATTTGTGATATTGGGCTTTTTTGCTTTACTTTTCATTTTTATTTTTTAGAAAGTTTCATGAGCTTACTTTGACTAAAACTTGAGGAATCCCTTGAATATTTTGTACTTTGAAAGGATAAATTTTTCAATTTTTTTTCGCATTGATTTTTTTTCTCTGCACTCTTTCCTTAAAATTTATCATGTTGTCATTATCTTTTCATGCCATCAGTCTGTCTGATCTGACTCTTTATTTCCCCTTTCCACTTGACTGTTTACCTGTATGCTTCTCTCTCTCTCTCTCTCTCACTCTCTCTCTCTCTCTCTTTGTCTGTCTGTCTTGTCTGTCTCTGTCTCTCTCCCTCTCTCTCTGTCTCAATGCCTTTTCCCCCATGCATGTATTTGCTTACTTGTTTACTCTTTCAATCTAAATTTCTGCCCATTTGATACATGTTATACCATCTTGGCTTAAGTCATGTTCACTGATGTTGCGTGTTTCTCCCCCAGGCTCATGCACACCTGGAAGAGCTCCAGTCTCGTATGCCAGGTATCCACTTGGGCTACTATGTCAACAGCAAGACAATAGAGGCCATCTTCCAGGCCCTGGCACTGCCCATGGACCGCAGCTACGGCACCAAATCTCAGGACAGGGGCTTCACGGGTGGCTTCAGGGTTGGTGGTGGGGACGGCGAAGGGGATGAGGAGCACGGGGAGTTTATAGAGGAGGAGGTCATTGAGGATAATGTATAGTGTGAAGCTATTGAGGGATAGTTTTGGTGAGGAGGTGAGGGTTTGTGGACTACAGTGCAAGTGAGGCACGAACATTGGCACTTATTTTAAATTAAGTTTTATCAGCTGTCAGTTTCCATCTTATCAATACACTGAGTTGTCAATAATTTTTTTTATTGTAAGAAATATGGGATGAGATGTGTATCTCAGGCACAAATTGGGTGTTTGCGGAGATAATTCTTGACGTTACCGGAAGAAATTCTTAAAAAGTTTTCAAAAATGAGTTTTTACATTTAGCCTGAGTATAATTGCTGCTGAAATTATCTGGGATTAGTAGCAACACAAATCTGTGGAAACCTTGCTAGAAAATTTTAAATTTCAGTTTGGAGTTGGTATGATTTTTTTAGATTTTATATTGAAAAGTAAGGATTTGAAGTGTTTATAAACTTGTGCAGGTTTTGATTCTTTGATTTCTAGAAGATTTTTGTGTACCATACATCAAGTTTAAAGAAAACCCCATACCAAGTTATTTTTAATGATCCCTATGGTAAAAACAGTAAAAATTTTATAGGTTAGGCTGTGACTGAAAGTTATCAAACCATACATCTTTGAAAAGGACAAAATAATTTGAGAGAAACTTCACAGAGGTACAAGAACTAGTTAACAAATGATATTATTTTATTTCACATTAAAAAATGAAATTTTACCATGAAAAATAACTGAAAGATCATTTAGTATATGGCAGAACCTATTAAATCCGTTTTTTTTCATTGTCAACTGAATCATGATGACTGTATGACTGTTGCAACTTAATAGCATGGTGTCATTGTTTCAATACATGCCTTTTTTATTTGCTTTCAAGAAAGCAAAATGAATAGTAAAACCCATTTCTTCTAACAAAGGAATGGAAAACCAGACCCTACAAACACTTGTCCAAGTATTTATATACACTGGCAGGTTGGTTGTTTTGGGCTATTCTATTTCAACACAAAAATATGAAGGATTTCAATGTAAAATTACATATATCTATTCCAAACTTTAAAAATAATGGGGAGTGTTTTTTTTTAATTTTCATACCTGTCCCTTTTGACAAAGTTATGATTTCATATACTCCCTTACTTACATTCCATGTTTTGTGACAAAGTAAGTCTGAACTCGTGAAAAGCAAACAAAGCCCAGGCATGACAATAAAATCTGCTTAAAGTCACATTTTTCTCTGACACCATCATATCTCTCGTATGGTTTACACTGCAGATACTGCTTTTTGTTTGTTGCAGGCTCAAAAAGAGGTCTTGTGTATTTTGTGTATTTTGCAAAAGTTAATACAGCTTGAATCTTATAATGTCTTCTTTTTTTTT
>BMAT01002208.1:11096-29448 GCA_019649035.1 Elysia marginata | reverse complement strand
TGGCGTTGCTGTTAATGATTATGTTGTTGTTGTTGTTGTTGTTACTGTTGCTGTTATTACTACTGTTGCCATTGTTGGTGTTGATAATTATGATAATGTTGTTTTTGTTATTGTTACTGTTGGTGCTATTGCTACTGTTGCAACTGTTGGTATTGATGATTTTGTTGTTGTTTTGTTGCTGTTAATGTTGCTGTTATTACCACTGTTGCCACTATAGGTGTCGATGGTGTTATACTTGCCAATAATAGTTTAACTATTAATGCTGCGCTTTGCTGTTACTGCTGATAATGTTATTGTCGTTGATAATATTTCCACTAACGCTACGGCTACTGGCATGGACTTGATTATTTCATCTCCTACTCTTCTTATGTTATTGTTTTCATTCATTCTGTTTATGTTGCTGTTATTGTTTTGGTTGTTGGTGGTAAAGTTTTCCTTATGTTGTTATTGTTGCTGTTGATGATATCTCGACAGTTTTGAAGTACAGATGTTATTTATAGACCAGCAGAATAATTATGCTTCAGCTGATCAAAACCATAACTCTTTTATTTAGATCCGCTGAAAGATTTGGTTGTGGTACGCTGCTTAGGTTTTCTTTGATGGTAGTTTGTAGTTTCGAGCGACAACTAACGCTTTGGACTCCTCGGCGAAATATACCGTGAACAGCCAAATAATAAGTTATACCTACAGCAGGATCTATTGTAATATTATATAAGCTGAAACGGGATTGTTTTGGTTTTTTTTTTGTTTCAGGGGAAAATCCAGGCATCAGATTTTTCGTTAAAACGTAACGCCTAAGCCAGCTATTCTGAAATCAACAAAACTATAATTGTAGTCAGATTATGTCACAAATTTCGCCCGTTTAATGCTAACTAAAGTGTCTCTACCGCTTGCTGTTTTAGGCGAAAATTCCAGGCATCAGATTTATCGTCAAAACGTAAAACTTAAGCACTGGAATCAACGAAACAATAAATATAGTTAGACCATGTTACAAATTTCGCACGTACTATGCTAACTAGAGAGGTCTCTATCGCTTGCTCTTTCAGGCGACGATCGACGAATCAGATTTCTTCGGCAACATGCTCAACCTCAACAAGCTCTACCGGAAACAGTACAACCGCCTGATTGGCAGACAGGGGTCCCGTACTTTGTGGGCTTACCACATTTTCGACCCTATCGTGGAGTACTACAATCCCTGGCATGAACTAATTGCTACAGCCGCTGTGTTCCAGGTACATAAGAGTTACAATGATCTATCTCTTTTGGGTTCTTAGTATAGTTAGGACACGTGAGGACTCAACTAATTCTTTGCTGTTATGGGCCGGTTCAAAACAAAATTTAACATAAAAAAGTTTTAGGGATTATGACATCTACTTATGTTTAAGTTTTCGACCTGTCTTATGGCTCCCTCAGATAGGCCTGGTAATTTATTTTGCTCTGTGCATGTTGCCGCCCCTACCTATAATATTGTCTAACACGCCCCTCTTTGCCCCCTCCCTTCTAAGAGCCCACTGTTCAGTCACGAGGGACCATCCTACTACAACTTCGGTACTGTGGGGTCAATGATAGCCAAGCATCTGATTCACGCAGTCGATGAAATAGGTGAGTACATCCCATAACTATCTCGCCTAATTCTAGTATGTGTGAGTAATTAACGCAGTCGATGAAATAGGTGAGTACATCCTATAACTATCTAGCCTAATTCTAGTATGTGTGAGTGATTGACGCAGTCGATAAAATACATGACTACATCCTACAGTGGTGTAGCCTATCTGTGCGTATGTTAGGCTTCTAGTAGACTTAGTCTAAGTTTTTTGTCTTACATAAATGTGGCGGTTCGTTGATACTCTTTGACAGTCAATGACTTGTAGATTCCTGAGAGTATAATACTAAGTACGATAATGGAAAGTGTTTCATTGTGCACTTTTTTATCATCCTAGTCTTTGTTTCTCTGTATATCTATCTGTCTGTCTGTCTGTCTGTCTGTCTGTCTCTCTCTCTCTCTCTCTCTGTCTCTCTCTGTCTCTCTCTCTCTCTTAGTTTTCAACATCATTGCAACTCTTTAAGTTCTATGCTTTCATACATGCCATTTTGGATAATGTATAGGAGGTTATGAATGACTTTATGGGTTTTTTGTATATATGTTTTTTTTTGTATATATAACTAGAACATTATGCGATTTCTTTCCATCCCTTTCTTTTTTTTAAAACATTGGAATGTTTAATTACTTCTTTTTATTATCTTAAAAAGCACCTTATCTAATCGCAAACCTTTCATGTGATTATTTAAGAATAGTGTAGCAACACTGAAGATTGCTAGGTTATCTTTGTATAGAGTCAATGATCCACTGCCCATGCGCAGAAACAGCTCACCGGGCGCCCAATTGCTAAATCTCTCAAAGCAATAAAACCTTTTCCCAATCTCAGAACGAGGCTTGGCCACCCTGCGCTCTGCGGTCGATTTGATTGGCTGACTCGGTCCGTGGGCGGAAATTGTGGAGGAAGAGAGCTTGGGCGCTGGCATTCACTCGAGCAGGAAATAACATTTTCAGCTCCTCCGCCATCTTAGTTTGACTGGCCTTTATACATACTGGCGATAGCTTTACCATGTCAGCATGGGGCAGATTAGGAAAGAAAATAAGCGAATAAATTTATAATTATATAAAGCTTATTTCAGTTTAGGTGTAGCTATGCATATGGTAGACTTACACTCAAGTGAAAACAAAAATGCCAACGTTCAACTTCATCCAGACCGTCTCCGTTTTAATTTAAACTTGTTTTTCTTCCAATTTTCACTCTACTATTTTTGTATAAAATTGAAGGGTAGAGCTATGGCTTGGAATGCCCAGTCTGGTAGCTATCACAGATTCTATATGCATACTGCCTCAAGCTGGAGTCCGGCTTGGCATCTTCTTTTTTAGACCAACTTACGCAAGAAGCTCACCATGCCTGCTGCTTCTTGGAGGCTTGCTGGAAAAGAGTTGTCGAACGTGACTCGAATGCTGAGACCAAATTCTAATGAAGGAGTGACTTTCTCCTAGGCTCTACACATCGTCTTTGATTCTTGCAGGGAGCGCAGAGGTGCCGTGGACAAACGAAATGCAGTATCTCTTATAGGTACTGCTTTTAGTTTGTCCCGGGCAGAGAGAACGCGGGACGAGATGCAGTCTCTGAGGATTTCGTTCTAATCAAAGCTGTCCCAACCTTTGTCCATGTTTGGGTTGTAAATTTTTTTTTATCATTGTACCTGTGGTTTTTTGTTTGCTTGATTTTGTTTATATATGACACTCATCTCGCTGTATATGTAGGTTTGACTACTCCAGACAGTTTCAGATTTGGTCGATAGCAATGAATGTCATCGCAATTTGTAAAGAGAAGTTTGGCGGCCATATTTGGTGCAAACGCATCCTCTCTCCTTCCCCCACTCACAATATCTATGTTAGGTAAAACTACAAACCTTCCCGAGTTAATTAGCAAGAGGCTAGGCAAAGAACTTTTTTTTAATTAAGAAGCTTATGGGCGACATTTTCATGAGATATGTTTCTTTGAGTAGCAAGGCCGCGGGTACTGAAGCTACTATATAAGTCAAGGGTTCAAATTGTATCCACAAAAAGCAAGCATTTTGTATTCTGTCGTGGACAAATAAAATGCAGTGTCTCTCACATGGTTTACCCTGCAGATACTGCTTTTGGTTTGTCCCTAGCAGTATTAGACTCTACAACAGTCCATTGCTTATAAGACACCTTATTTTTTTAAAACAAAAGTTGACATTGCGCAGTGGATGCCTCTATTTTACAAATTTTGATCTTTGTGACGATCTTTTTTACTACAGGGAGCTCTTTCCGCTTGGACGGCCAGCACTTGGGCAACTGGTGGACCCATACGACCACCCAACACTACAGGACCATCAGGAAGTGTGCCATGGATGCTCAGTCCCATCTTGATTTCGGTACCTTTAACGTCGGAGATGAGCAGATAACGGTAGGAATTGGGAGGGGGAAGAGGTGGGGGAATAGACAGAGAGAGGGGGCGAGAGAGATAGAGAGAGGGGGACACAGAAAGAGGGAGGGGGGAGACACAGAGAGAGAGGGGGCGAGAGAGAGGGAGAGATAAAGAGGAGAGAGAGGGGAAGAGAGAGAAAGAGGGGAAAGAGAGGAAGAGGGGGGGGGATAAAAGAGGAAGATGGAGGTAAAATAAAAAGAAAAATAGCTTAATCGAAAATTGAAGAGAGATAAGAGACATATTCCTCTTAATCTGTGGAGAAAATGTTCAGTTCTTTATCACTCCACATTTTCTCCCTATCGGACAAATGAAAGATCTCCCAAAGGTCTAGAGTCAATAGTTGTGAGAAAACAAAGTATCAAAGTAATGGCGAAAACAAACGGCTACAAAACTAACATTTACTGAAGTATAAAAAGAGCTTTTTATGCCGTGTTTTGACCTAAATTCATCTATCGAGTGCTTTCCTAGGGCAGTTACAACATGCGTCGTGGTTGGGAATCGAAGCCTCGATCGCCGGATCACAAGTCCTGCGCGCTAACCACTGAGCCACGCTACTCATGTATTTCAGTTCTTCTGTATCTCTCATGGTTGTCACCTACTAATACCCATCGTTAAGGTCTGTGCGATACCCAATGTTGACATGTTTAGGTAAGGTTTAAAAAAAACTTATCCTTCTTAGAATTGCTTTGTTGTTGATAATGTTTCTTTAAGTTTAACCCGTTGGAGACACAATGCTTATGATTTCAAAATTCAATTCCAATTATCATGTGTATCTCATCACAATAACAGAACATCGTACTCTTTTTTTTTCAACAGCGTAACGTAAGCAACTTCGCATCGGACTACGTACCCGAACTATTGGCGGACGCGAGTGGGTTGAAGCTGGCGTACAAGGTGAGAGGGTTTTCCTTACAAAATCCAGTGTTTGTCGTTAGAGCAGTTCTCCATACTCCCTATGCTTAGAGAGAGGGGGTGAGAGAGAGAGTGAGAGAGCTAGACAGAGAGAGAGAGAGAGAGAGTGGGGGGGGAGAGAGATAGACAGACAGGGATTGAAAGAGACAGGGATTGAAAGAGACAGAGAGGGACAGAGATAGAGGGATTATAATACGCTCCAATTATGCTGTGCTAAATGCATAAACATTAACAATATAGATAAACAGATAGATGAATAGATAGACAGATAGGTAGATAGATATCATAGAAACATATAGATAGGTAGGTATGTAGGTAGATAGATAAACAGGTAGACACAATTTTAGAGGTAAAAATCAAGATAAAGACAGGCTTCGGCGCTGCCAAAAAAAATTTATTAAATTAAATAAAAAGACACGAAGAAAGCTCTGAAGGAACCATAAACAGACAAAGAAATACATTAAAAGAAAAAAAATGAAATGTAAGTCCTACGCTAATACTGTTTGTTTTATGAAAAAAATGGAATTTGGATTGTACTGTCACAAAGCTGCCGTGGACAAACGAAATGCAGTATCTCTCTTATTGTTTACACTGCAGATACTGCTTTTCGTTTGTCACGGGCAGAAAGGTGAACGACATAAATTTTATCATTTCGCACTATATCGTAATTAATGGTGTAAAGACTTTACGGTACAATTTCACTGTAAAACATAATACTTTTTTCTTCCAGACCTAAGTTTAAAAAAAGTTATATTTCTACCACCCACTGAAGATCTACCAAAATTATTATTTTTTACGTACCAACAGTACATCGGGCACAAATCAGAATTTTGATAAACTAAGTTACTTAATATTTTCTTCAAATTGTGTTCTGTGCTCTTTTAAAGGCTAACATATTTTAACTCAAGCCTTCTTTGAGCTGAAATGTTTCGTTTTAAAGCAACAAACAATTATCGGTTATAATAACATATTTTTTATGGAAAGAGTTCTAACTCTAAACTAGTCTCAGTGACTAATTTTTTTTCTTATCAACAATTTCAGGCATTCAAAGTATTCGGGAAAAGTCAACCAGAGAAAATGGTGGTACCCGCAGGATTCCCTGGACGTACGATTGACCAAATGTTCTTCTTGGCGTTTGCTCAGGTATTGCTTGATAGCCCTTTTACGTCATCACAATTTGTATTGTGAAGATAGTGGCGGCCATTTTGAATGTAAGCGCAGGCTAACCTCAATCTACTTCAATTCTTTATTATTTTTTTATTTTATTTTTAAAATTTTATACACCATATTAACCCCTTTCTCCTGCCCCAGCAGAATAGTACATCTGAAGGCCATTTTTGTGCCGTGTAGATCTTTTGGGGCTTGTGGGGCGGGGGTGGGGGGGGGGTTAAGCGGTAATACAATACGGCTTGCTGCTTTATAAGACCTGGATATAAGATGTACGATGTGATACCCTGATACAGTTTAGGCGACCGCATGGAGAAAATATAGATAAGATACAGTAGACTGGTAGAGACTAAAAACTATTTCCTTAATATATAAAATCTCTGCAGCAGCAGAGTGTCAAGTTTACTGATACACAGGAATGAATCTAATGTAATTGTATACAATTGAGAAAGTTTGAGATTTACGTGACGATCTCTGGGTGAGCTGAAAAAAAATCTCTTCACTTTTTAACGTTCTTGAAGCTAGAAACGCAATCTTGAGTTCACAAAGTCTTGAGTCCTGTAATACGACTATCTACATTAGAGCACACAATACTGGTACTCTTTGTGAGGCTAGGTAAACCCTTGACATGTTGATCACAATAACTTGATCCGCACTCAGAGGAGATCACCGAAGTAGTAAATCTTAATGGTAATAATTTAACTAAGCATCTAAATGCTCAGACTTAAGTTCACAAAATTACATAGAATTAGAAAGCACAGCGAGAATTGCCCCCAAATCTTTCACTCGCTAGCACTCACGCTTTAACAATACAACCACACATGCTCATAAACAAAAACGCTCGCAAGCAATCGAATCTTTACTATTATTTTTTTATAGTGCTGGCAAAGCCACTGAGAAGTCTAAGGAAACCTAGAAGTCTTGATAATCTGAGCGTAAAGTTTAGGTTAATAACACCCCAGTGTCAACTGATTGCTTTTAATTTTGTAACACTAAGATTTACTGGTTTGAATGGTATGACTTTTTGGTTGAAAAGTGGCTAACTGGAATGCTACTGTTTCACTCTGTCTGGTTAGGTTAAACGCGATGTGTTTCTCTTCTTTTGAATGGATGTGGCGTTTTTACTTGAAGGGGAGAAAACAATTGGTTGTTTTAGCCTGAAACTGTCCTGTTGTGCTTAAAGTTAAATAGTTCACTAATATACAAAATTAGATTTTTCTTCTGTATGAAACTACTTAACTTAAGTTTAAGCCATTCCAGCTCATCTGATACCTTCTTAGAGATCCTGCAATACAAATCGTTCAAACCCAAGCATATGCCGAATGAGTTCAACTAACCCTTATCTTTTATGATTTATCTCAACTCCAAGAAGCACCCTGCCTGTGCAAAGCGTGCTCAAATGTGATCATTTATTCATTTAAAAAACTAACAAAATTTTCAATACTCTATTCATGAGATGGGAGTAAGTCTTGTTTCAAACTGAGAATCACCCTTTTTGTTTCTACCAGGCGAACTGTCAGAACACCCCGGATAATATGAAGTTGTACCAGTTGGACGGAAACCAGTATCCCAGCAAGGCGAGGTAACTTCCGCTTCCGCTTTTACTAACGCCATAGATTTATAACTTGGGTCGTAGGTGTCATACACTGAATAAAATCTATTTCAATTTTTTTCATAGATTGAGATATAAAGCTGTTTTGGCATTGCCATTAACCAACTTTAGGAAAATCGTTATAAAAGAGATGCTCCTGACTCAGAACAAATGTCCTTCGATCAGTGCGAACGAGTCGGCATGATGCAAACTTTAACTTGAGAAAACCCCTGTTAATTAAGGGAAGAATTCTTCTTTTTCTCTATAACTTAAATCCCAAACAATGCTTATGTCGTCATACAAAATTTTGAAGATTAGCCTTTACTATACACTTTTTAAGTTTGAAAGCTTGAAATAACGCCTTGGATTACTGTAATGTAAACTGGCTGCGGGGCAAACCGTGTCCGCTCTAAGGAACTGAGATATAATCGTATCACTAAGAGCAACAATATAATGGGAAATTCGCGACGTAACTATATAGAATTTTCGAGAGCGAAGCGGAAAATATGTCTGATTCTAAACATTAGGATTGTACTTAAATGCTATATAATGAAAAAAAAAACCCTAACATTTGCTTTTACCTTCTAGATTGGGGGTTTTATTCCCACGTCCTTCCCTCTATATATTACAGTGCTGTCGTTGATTAAAATTGTAGAAGTACAAAATGATGGCATCGATGACCAAGCCTTTTTTATACTAGTGTGATACGTTTGAATTTGTAGCCATTTTAAAAGAAACTTACACAATCCATTCTATTGCTGATGTTTTCATTTGTCCAGAGTGAACCTAGCCGTGTCCCAGGTGGCCGAGTTTTCTGAGGCTTTCCAGTGTAAACCAGGCCAGCCCATGCATCCAAAGAAACAATGTGTCCTCTTCTAGATACCGTACTGCGCACCGCAATGCACACACCACACCATGCCGCACAGTGCAGTACCATGATTGTGGCACTACCAAGCCTAACTTTTGCTTACTGTGATTTTAAGTGGAAATATCTATCATTGCGATCGGTTCTAATTAGTACTATATTTTTTAAAGAATCCTACTAAAATGTCATTGTTTTTTATGTATTCTTTTAAATGCTAACTATACCGTGCCTTTATTGATTTTACAACATTCTATTTTTTCCAGTGACTTTTAACCGTTTTTACGTAGTTGTGAATTTCGTATTGATTTGCATAAGATTTTATACATATTTCAGAAGAATGATTCGTAACAAAGCTATCAAAAATACTTCCTGTCATTGTCAATGAAGTTTATGAGACATCCATAATTCTTACCAGAGAGATTTTCTGACGGTGAACTATTTTTAGAATTTCAGTGCAGCGCCAAACCAAGCCACGGAAGCGAATGTGAGTGAGTGGGTGTAAAATGAAGGAAGCATGTTGAGCAAGAGTGGATAGATAAAGTGGCGTGAAATTTAACTAAAGACGAGTCTCAGACTCAAATTATAATCAGAACAACAGTGGAAAACCATTGAACTTGGTGGATTTATATCAAGGCACATCATTGTGCAAGGCGAGTTGAAATGCAAACTAATTAATGTGTTCTTAAATACCTTTTTAATACAAATTTATGTGTTATTAATTATTTGTGTGTATATATTGTTTATGAGATATTACATTTCTTTTATATGTATCTAAATACCTTACTGTCTTTCTTTGACGTGTACTTAGAATCTCAAAACACATTCCCTTTTTATCAAAAACATAAATGAAGTAATATTATTTTTGCCAAAGCGTTGTATATTTTGAATATTTTCATATAACTTTTTCAAAACAAAACTTAGAGATATAAAACGCCTAAGTATTTTTGTTCCTGAAAGAATAAATTCATAATTATAACACCCCAATCTTCTTACTTTAGTTTTCTTACTGTGCAATCTTGTATTTAGTCCTTCAATAGTTATGACTTCCTAGTATTCACCTCAAAAGACTCCAACAACGTGTAATTCTCTGAACTTTTTGAGACATTGTCACGATTATTGTGAATCGAAAAAGCAAAAGGTCACACGTCGAAGCTTTACATTATTGTCTGTTCGTTTTCACTGCTTGTGAAGAAGAAGTAAACAAGATTTTAACAATTTTACTAAATAAGACTTGATGCATTCCGTACTTGGATTGTAATACAAGATGCTCATGAACTAACACCTGTTATTTCATCAATAATAAACATTGGCTTTGAGCAGGGTAAAATGCCCTGCATCCTGAAGAGAGCTGTCGTCAGGCCTCTTTTAAAATAAAACTGGATTGGATAAAAAATGAATTTAAAAAGCTATCGTCCAGTAAGTAATTTAACATTCCCTTCGACCATTATTAAAAAATGCCCTCCATGTTTGCATGACCGTTGTACAAAGTTCCAATCAGCGTACGTAACGACAGTACTGAGAAGGCTCTGCCAATGGTACTAAGTGACGCCCTGGCCCCAAAGACAGGTTAGGTTAAGTTGTTTGAATTTTAAAGTCTCTTTTCAATCATAAGGTTATATCAGAGACGGCGCTTGGGACAATTGAAAGCGTGCTGCCACACTGTGATGTAAGGTGCGCTTGCACACACCACACCCAGTCACATTATCCTGACACCGGACCGACCAGACTTACCACTAAACCATAATGCCACACGCTGGGAGAATCAGCTGCTAATACCAAATTTAAAGTCCTTGGTTTGACTCGGCCGGAGATCGAACCACGCTCCTCCCAATCTCTGAGCGAGTGTCTTATCGCTAGGCCACAGAGCCGGTTTAAAACCAGAGGGAGAAATAATCTGCTATAAATTAGTAAAGAGGCTCCACTGGTTGCCTGGAAATTGAAACAGATTTTAAAATTGCTTACCATGTTTTAAATGGTCTAAATGGTCTTGCTATCTCTTATTTCGAGGAGCTCATCAATGTTTCTAAGTCAATTACACTAGTTTTAAGACCGTTTAATGATAACCTTTAGATGCACTTCAAGTTTGAAGAACGCGTTTTCTTCTTTCATGACCTTAACTTATGGAACAGCTTGTCTACTTGTCTACCAAAACAAAGAACTGTGATACTCCTAGTTTAGTATCTTTTAAATTTTGCCTTGCAACGGAACTCTACAAAAGGCATATTCTCCATAATAAGCGCCTACTTCTTATTGGGATAGTTTTTACAAAATAAAAGCTTATGTGCATTATAAACATTGATCTTTGCCTTTTCATCATAATCTTCTTCTTCTTGTTGTTCTTGTTCTCGTTTTTGTTCTTGTTCTTGTTCTTCTTCTTCTTGTTATAATAATAATAATAATGATAATAATAGTAATGATGATGATGATGATGATGATAACATCAACTATTATCATTACATAAAGAGTAAACAGGTGACAATTCTAGCCTAATTTGTCAGAATGATGCTAAGTTACTTTGTGTCGCCACAGAGTAAAAAAATAGCCAAATGAGCGAAATAAGATAAACCCTTATCAAATATCTCCCCATGCTAACGGACACTAGAGTTCAGAGCTGCTGCTGCCCAAAGCATTACTGCGGCTTAATTACAGCACACCCATGGTATTCTTTTACTTTATACTTGTTCAGGCCATTAAGTTGTGTTTAAATTGGTTTGAAAAACAAAGAAAGACAAGGGCGGTGTAACGCATGAGGGATGTAAAATAGCCGTCCGCTAAAATGGTCATCTGATCGGCAGCTTCGGTTGTTTTTCTTATCTCCTCCCGGCTCTGTGGCCTAGCGGTAAGACACTCGCTCAGAGATCGGGAGGTGCGGGGTTCGATCCTCGGCTGAGTCAAACCAAAGAGTTTAAAATTGGTATCAGCAGCTGATTCGCCTAGTGTCTGGCATTATGGGTTTAGTGCTAAGTCTAATCGTCCCGGTGTCAGGATAATGTGACTGGGTGAGGTGTACGCAAGCGCTCCTTACATCACAGTGTGGCAGCACGCTTTCAGTTGTCCCCAGCGCCGTCTCTGATATAACCTCGAAGTTGACTGTACCGTTAAAAATCAAACTATCAACCAACCAATCTCATCTCCTCGATGAGGTCGTTCTACTTTGATCGGTTCCCTATGACGTGGCGAAGTATATCCAGGTCTTTCTGTGATACTGTTTCTAGTTTCGTGGTGTAAAGTTTGTTTTATTCGTATTGTCATTCAGGGTTCCTGGAAGAGACGTTTGTGGTCAACCTCTTGCTCTTTTGTTGTTTTCCAAATAGTAGAAATGGATTGCTTCATTTGCAGGGATGTCAGAGTCTCTTCTCAGTACGTGGTCAAAGAGTTTCCATCTTGATGCGAGCACCTGCATAAAGAAGGGAGCCTCTCCGCAATTTTTTGTATATGGAAGGATTTGATATTCATATTGTAGATATAGGGGACCGATTCCGATAACATTTCTTCATTCTTTTCGATGGAACGAGTCTACTCTGTCCTGGTCTGTTTTGGTTCGACTTAGATTCCAGGAGCTGCAGTTGTACAACAACAATGACTGAACTAGACAGACTCTTTGACTTATAGTTTTCGGTTTTATTCCGTTTCTCTTATTTCAGATATTTGTCGACTTTTTAAATGCAATGTTAGGCAAATGCTTTCTGTGTTCCATGTCATCTTTACCACAAGTAGCGATCCAACTGTTTTCGCTGTTTTTATTCTTCCGAGTCTTGTCCTGCGCATTTGTGTTCTGTTTTATCTACATTCCTTTTCAGGCAGCATTGTTAGTATTTTTTCTATGCTTTTAACATCTGCATGCTTTTTCGCAATAAAGTCAATGTCGTGGACGTATAATGTATATGCAGAGATTGGCTTTTGTTGGTTGTCTTGCACAGATCTATTGTCCTTAGGGCGTGTTGTAGATAAACTTTGACAAGGGCACGGCCTAGAATGTCTCCTTGCGTTATATCTATGTTCGTGGTAAATAGCATTGGGTCGTCCATTCCATTTATCTTGACGTCTATTGCTGTTCTACTGTGCGTACATGTAAAGACACGAAGTTCATTCTCGTTGATAGCAGACGAGTTGGCTATGGAAGGTGCTACGAAAATGCAGGAGGACAAAGTCTGTCACCTTTTCTGAAGCCAAAACCAACATCAGGGCCAAGCAAAAAGATCTGTAGAGCTTAAACCATCCACATTTTGACAAGAACGACCCCCTGTTACCATCTCATCCGCCGCGAACAAGTCATCATTTTTAGGCTTAGGACAGGTCGCAACTGTCTAAAGCAACACCTGTGCAACGCAACAAACTTAAGTTGGGCGACTCAGAGCGATGCCCCTTGCGACACTGGGGCACAAACAACCATACACATGCTCCAGTTCTGCACCACACCCGAGACACTCAGGAGGCAAATCTGGGTAGACTCGACAGACATCATATATGAGCCAGAAACTCTATGGTAGCCTGGGGGACCCGCAGCGCAATGTCACTGCTACCTTCGTCGAAGAGAGCGGAGAGTCCACATGGCGAACGAGAGGGTGAAGATCCTCATCGATTATTATCTTTTAGAATTTCAAGCAATTTTGTCCAGCTGATAGTATCAAACTCTGCTGTCTGTCTTATCAACCCTAGTGATGTTAATTCCACGTCTGTCTTGTTGAGCACATTTTGCTGTTATCCATGGGTGGGCCCATACTAAGTCTGACGTTCGGTCTGAAAGCGATTCGGCTGTTGGATGGTTTTTCTACGTTTGGTCTGAAAGCGTTTCGGCTGTTGGGTATAGTTTTCTATGCTTGGTCTGGTACCGTTTGGGCAGTTGGATATAGTTTTCTACGTTTGGTCTCAAACCGTTTCTGCTGTTGGATATAGTTTTCTATGCTTGGTCTAAAACCGTTTTGGTATTTGGATATAGTTTTCTATGCTTGGTCTAAAACCGTTTTGGTAGTTGGATATAGTTTTCTACGTTAGGTTTAATATAATTTAAAAACAGTTGCACGTGTTATTGGACCTCGTAGAGGTCTTAGACTTGATAGTGGCCCTTTGGGTTTTCCTGGTTTTACTATTGGTAACTAGAAGGCTTCGTCTATCCTTATAAATTTTTGTGATTCTAAAACTTTGTTCAAGATGTTGGCAAATTTTTCGTCAATAAAATTATAATTAGTCATGTCGCCAAGGTATTCATTGCAGGTGTGGTCGTGACCTGTGGCAGGACCGCTGCTTATCTTGCTCATCCTTTCTCATATAATTTAATTTGATCTCTCATCATTTGATAAAGAGCGCGGCTCTCCGTTGAATGATTCGATATCTTCGTAAGTTTTGTCTCGAAAATTGGATTTGAAATTTGTCATAATTGTTTGCTTTATCAATTTTCCGTATTTCTTCACTGTTCTTAAGATTATCGAATCTTTTTTTTCCCGTTGATTATTTAGGTTAATTTGAATATTCCTCCATCGCTGGAAGGTTTATCAGTATTTTCAAACACTTGGGTGGTAATGCTAGTCTTTAAGTTTTTTTTTTGTTTTGTTTTTGACGTAATCTATGCAGGAAGTAATCTCAATCCTTTGGTATCTGGCACGTCGCTTACGATTTAAAAGAAATTCGCATATCATTGTTAACTATTAGGCCTACTTTAAAACCCAATTATTCATGTTATGTTTTCTCTTTCAGTTTGCTCCTATTACATCCAAGTAAATCTAAAAAAAAAAGCCCAACGTTGTCTGCAACAACTCAGAACACGAAACACATTTACGACAGGGTTCTTTAATTCTATTCTCTCGATCAAAAGGATGTTAGCTCGCTGCAAAAAAAATGTCGACTACTAAATATAGAACTTAAAGATGCTTTTCGAATAGGTTTTTAAAACGCAATAAACCTTTACAACGATCGCTTTGAGGGGAAAAAAGCAAAAACAGCCGTTGACCGTCGGGCTGGTTTCATTTACACAACGGAAGTAAGCATTGGGTGTTGCCGGACATTTCCCCGAAGCACACAAAAGGCGATCAAGCAAGGGCGACTATTCTCGACTAAGGTTTCCCTTATCTCTGCATGATCTCCCTTGATCGATTGATTCTCCAAAGGTGGGCGGTGGTCAGGGCTGTAAATGAAAGCCGCCAGACTTGGATGGGCCATGATTAAGTGGTCATCATCCGGTTTTCCTTTTCTTTTCCTTTTGCAATAACCGTGTTGCCCTTTTGTATTCCGTCAATGGCTTTTAAATTTTGTTGGCTTCATTCTAAGATAGAGAGAGAGAGAGAAAGAGAAAAAGTGAAAGGTGTAGGAGAGAGATAGAGAGAAAGAGAGAGAGGAAGTAATAAAAAAAAAACAAAAGAGAGAGAGAGAAAGAGAGAGAGAGAGAAAGAGAGAGAGAGAGGGAGAGAGAGAAAGAGAGAGAGACAGAGAGAGACAGAGAGAGAGAGAAAGAAAGAGTGTGAGGTCGAAAGAGAGAAGAAGGTAGACAAAAAGGCATTGAAGAATTGAAATGGAAGACGAGTTGATTTAAAAAGACGGGCAAAAATATTGTAGAAGAGTAGCTGAGAGGAGTAAGGGTCTTGGATCAACGTTCTTTAACGATTTGACATAAGCAATATTAAAGATATGGCCAAAATCTACTCAGTTAGGCAGATTCCTGAACCAGTCATTGCAAATTAGGTGGCTAGTCCATGTTTGGATCATCATCTTTTTATTGATAAATAAATGCAGACATTACAAGGGCCATAAAGATGGCAGCGGTTAGTTTTTACATAATTGTTCCTATAATCACGTTGAGAGAGATATCTAGAACAGTAAGCAGAATGGTGAAGATAATAGTAATAGCATAAAAATAAACGACTAATAATCAAATGAAAGTGAAAAAAAAACCAAAGAATACTTTTAAAAACGATTACTACCGATACTGATAATATAGAGAATGAAGAAGACGAAGACGAAGGGAAAGAAGAAGAAGAAGAAGAAGAAGAAGAAGAAGAAGAAGAAGAAGAAGAAGAAGAAGAAGAAGAAGAAAAAGAAGAAAAACAACAACAACAAGATGATAATGATGATGATGATGATGATGATGATGATGATGATGATTATGACGATAATGATGATGATGCTGTAGATGTTGATGATGATGTTGATATTCATAATGACGATATGATATGGGTGGTGCGATTAAAAATAGAGCTATTCTTAATAGCAGCGATAAATATAACATAAATTTGAAAGGTAAAGTAGCGAGCAAGCTTATTCCAAATGAAATATTAGATAGTGCAAATATGAATAAAACGGCGATAACATTTAAGCAGTCTAAATAATAATGATAATAATAATAACATTAACAATAATAATGACAATAATAACAATAATAAAAATAATACTGATAATAACAACAACAACAACAATAATAGTAGTAGTAGTAGTAGTAGTAGTAGTAGTAATAATAATAATAATAATAATAATAATAATAATAATAATAACAACAACAATAATAACAATAATAAAAATAATACTGATAATACAACAACAACAACAATAATAGTAGTAGTAGTAGTAATAATAATAATAATAATAATAATAATAATAACAACAACAATAATAACAATAATCAAATAATAATAATAAAAATAGTAATAACAATGGTTTAAATAATACTTATAACAACATTCTCCTTATAATTATGGATCTTTAGCTTTACTCTGGACATGCGCGATATATATATATATATAATTATTTAACCTACGTAATCAAATCGTCAAAACTCAATAAATGCAGTGTGCCATAATGTTCTTTATTGACTTGTATTGGAGCAGCCTTATAGCGTTTGTAGGTTTAGATCTGATCGAACTCACTTGAAATACTAGCAATACAGGCACATAATTATAGCTCTTTACAAAAGTTTGACGAAAGTTAGAGATCTAGATCTAGATGCTCTGGCGCCATAGGTCTACTAAGGATTGTGATGCTGTGGAAACATTAGAGGAAAAAGTAAGGGTTTTTTTTCTGAGTTGTTCAAGTCTGAGACAGGAAACTTAGATCTATAAACTGTAAGCCTAATGAAAGAGAAAGACAAATCGATACTTTATAAATAGGCTACACTGTACGAGAAAAAAAGGAAGGGAGGCAACTTTTGACAGCTCTGTTCTTTGCACGACTTGGCCGGATACATAGCCATTAGTAATACTAAAGTAAATACAGACTTTAAGCAGCAACGCGTGAGTATGACGGGAACGTCTGTGGGTCTATTTTTAGAAACTGGTTTCATTATTTTTATAGTTTCCTCAATCTGCTTTCCCGATTTTCACGTACGCGTAGCTAGACACGGTGCGTGTGCTTAAGGTCTCTAGTAATACAGTGGGACCTCGACAAATAAGGAACTTTTTGAGATGGTGATTACCTTTCTTAATTTGCCGGATTCGCGATTTATCGAGCTACAGTGTCATCTCATTGTAGTCCATAATTTTTAAAGACAGCCGTCTCAGTTTGTTTGTGAAATGTTAACTGGTGTCTATTCAGTTACATCCATTTCAGGTTATAAGTGAATGAGTGTGTAGTCTTTGTACTTTCTAGTTAGTTTATCACTCACTTTATTTCCTTTCAATTATCACTTTTATCCCCCTTTTCGCTTTGACTTTTGTTAATCATGCGATATGTGATTCATCAACAACTTTTAATATGTTTGTATGTCCGCTTGCCTCTCTCCATCTCACCTTTTTTCAACTTGAGGAACACTCTAGATCTAGTCTAGATCTAGACTTACTGCAGGACCACAAAGTTTGATTTAGAGCAGCCAAAACGGGTTACGTCAACGTGAGATATGTAGGGGACAGGTTGGCATCTAGATTATATCTGGATGAAATCTAAGTCTTGGTCTTTAGCTTGATAAGTTATGGGGATAATATTCTACCTCGTCAATCTGAAAACTTAACCATTGACTTTCTATGAACATGGTATCTATCGTTCCCGTTGCCATGCAGATGTCAGAAGCAAATTTGTTTTGTCCTGTGGGAATAGTGGTTTTCCTGAATGAAGGCTATGTCTTGGTCTTTAGCTTGGTAAGTTAACGGGATATCGCTCTACTTCGCCATGACAAATATTAAAAACCGAACCATTGGCTTTCTATGAACATGGTATCTGTCGTTCCAATTGCCATGTAGCTGTCAGAATCAAAATTGTCTCGTCGTATCGTACAGATTCAGCTCTTACTTGACTTTTTAGTAGTGAAGTGAAAAAAAGAAAGTTCTTGTTTTACAGGCATGATCCAGGAAACATCGACATATCGCATCCATTGTGGCATAAATGGTCAGGTATGATTAGATTATGTTGCGTCAGGCTGACTATGTGTGTTTTGAGCACAATAATAAATTATTCTTGATGAAACAATCGGTCTGTTTTAGTTTCTGTAGGGTTGTAATACGCACCAGCTGTCATACACTAATCTTCTTTGCTAAATTCGCTGTAGAAATGGTACATGTATTTTGCTCTAGCGAAAAACACAGCGGCGAACCACCGCAAAGACTTCGTTTTTACATTAAATGGAAGTGACGCATTCTATTATTTTTGGACAGCCATGAATCAATAAAACTTTAAAAACGATTAAACACTTTCTTTGCTTTTCTCTTTTCCAAAGAATTAAAACATTTGATTATCATAAGTTTCCCAATGTGCCGGGTTCCTCTTCCCGTTTGAGAGATTGTTTGATATAAAATTATGGGAAAATTTCGGTTTTATTCAAATCCTTCTCCCTTTCAGGGGTTTCTTGATTATTATTGTTCTCGATTCTGAGGTTCCACTGTCATAACAATAATAATAACA
>BMAT01002205.1:1089526-1105789 GCA_019649035.1 Elysia marginata | reverse complement strand
TTTTGGCCAGTTGATTTAATGAATACTTAATGGGATGAAATGGAGATTCGATGTAAAAAAAAAAACTTACTTTCTTGATCAAATTTTGAGCCTTTCTTCTCCCTCCGTCCCTTTCTATATATACCTCTCTCTCGTATATTTTATTTTTTTTTATTTATTGTTTTCAATTAGGCCTACTTTTTCCTAGTATATTTTTTTTCATTAGCCTGAAGGCCTTCAAACGAAAAGCTTTTAAGTTCCTGCAATGCATTGCTCTTTCTTGAAAGTATCCAGCTGTTACTGGATTGTCAATCAACATTACGTTACTGTGCTAGAAAATTGTTTATGTCAGAGATATGTCATTTTTTTTCCAAGCATTGCGAAAAATGGGAATAGCATGTCTCAGTAAATCACTTTCACCACCTTTAGGTAGGAGAGTCGATTTTTTCTAAACTTGAAGAAAGTTTATTTTATCCAATTTCTGGTGTTGTAAGACTGACTCGTTTATGTTTATCTAGGTTGTTTCTATCCCCCCCCCCCAAAAAAAAAAAGACCCTTCTTGAAGTTAAAAAAACTTATGTGTCCTTGTCACTTGAAGTATGAGGAAGAGGGAAGCCAATCCTGAAAAACAAATAGGCCTAATGCAATTTATTATGAAATCTTGGAACCCAAATATTGCACATGAAGCATAACAATCTTCTAAAGCTGGTTGATTCACCACTACGTGTGACATACCTTCATCATCATTATCTTCTATATGAGTGTATCTTAGTTAAAATGTTTTTTTGATAAATTACTTAATTTTAATTTGGTTTAACAAACTAAACTCCTAATCAATGAAGATCAATGTCCAAACATGTCTGGCTGCCACTTTCAAGTAGGAGTTAATGTAATCGAAATCCACAATATAGTTATTTCTAGCAATAGAAGTAGAGGCCTGTATGAGTTTTTCTTTGATAAAGCGATCTTGAAGCCATTAGGAAATCCTACCGTCTCCCCTCCCTTCCCCTGTTACTTACCCTCATTTCATGTTTTCAGACAGTATAATGTGGTTTTGTTGGCCAAGATGGACAAGATGGTAGGTGGTTCAGTCTTCATTTGTGTTGTGATTGATCGAGATGCAAATAAGTTTAGGGATCAGTTCTGATAATTTACACTAATTTGACGATGCAGTAGAAATCATTAGGGTTTATAGAGGAAGTCGGCAGGGGAGAACATAGCAAACCCGTGACTTTTAGGGATTAGTGTTTGAAACAAATCATGCCCCACTGTAGATACACTATGGAACTAGAATCTATGCCAGAAGTTGATTTTTTAGGCTAAACTTTTTATAACCCAAGAAAAATTAAGCCACACTTCTCAACTTTTGCCTTTTCAATTCTTCTTTAAGTCGAATCTAGATTAAGTCTACACCTAGAATCAAGGTGAAGTGTATAAAGATATGGCTTAAGTCTAGAAACTTATTTAGTCAATCTAGATCTAGATAAAAAATATAACTTGATCTAGAGCCAAGATGAGGCTTAAATCTAGCCTAGATTTTGGGTGGCATGTTTTTCCTTCAGTTTTAGTCCTAAGGCAGAGGGGCTGCGTGTCAAGTTTTCTTCCATTTTTAAAGGTGAGCATCTAGTTTAAAATTTGCCTGATTATCGGAAATGAAATTTGCTGCAGCTGTTCATTCAGGAAAAAAAGCGGACTTCACGTAAGACCAGCTGTGAATAATAATGGTCAAAATGAGGAGGCGTCACTGGACAAAGAGATGCATGTTGTCTGTGATCTTTGGAAGACATATGAATATGTATCACATACGCTTTGTTCAAATTTATCGTTGGTTATGTTTATATTGTCTTCAAAATGTTGAATATTATAAATCATATTTTCACCTCAACATTTTTTTGCATTCCATTGTTGGTTTTCTATCACTGTATAGGATATTATGCCAATGTTCTATCACTGTATAGGATATTATGCCAATGTTCTATCACTGTATAGGATATTATGCCAATTTTCTATCACTGTATAGGATATTATGCCAATTTTCTATGACTGTATAGGATATTATGCCAATTTTCTATCACTGTATAGGATATTATGTCAATAATGATATGCCAATGCCTATGTTAACTCGCTGTTTGTGTCTTTCTACCATTTGTAGTCAGTTGGATGTTTTAGACCATATAGTTTTGACTTGAAGTTTGGTTTATGTGATGAGCTGTAAAAATTTTAATTGATGGAAGTTGTATTAAATCAGATTGAATAGAAGCAGATAACAAGTTATGGATCAACATGCAAAGAACTTCAACAAGGCTGGATTAGAATTGTTATCGTTTAAAGTGGTTTTCGAAATAGTACCAGAAAGAAATTACATTTGTGGGAGTTTTATAGAATCTGACTTCAGCTTGCTTATACTTGTAGACGTAATATCTCCGTAAACAGAACGTGAGACATCATGTTTGTATCATGAATGCGTTTAAATGGTTATTTGTCAGTAGCTTTTCTTTTTTCCGCACTATCATTTTCAGCCAAAAATGATTATTATTGAAATGATTAATAGTGAATAAAATGAAGGAAGTGAAAAGTCAAAGTGGAAGTTATTTTGTAGTGTTTGTATCCAGATGGACAAAATGATGGGTTTTTTTTTAAATTCAAACAAAAAATTTATCAAGCTGCAGCGTCCATTTGTCTGGTCATCAAGAGCAGTATGCAGTCAATCATGGTAAAGCGTTGGACAGCAATACATGTATTTAAGGTGATAATCATAGGCTAGTAGTTGTTGATAAGGAAATATGTGTGTGACATAATGCATGAACATGTCATTGCTAGTGCACAGCACACCCTAGGGTTAAGTCAGTTAACTTTATAGAAGATCTGTAGTCGCTGGCACCAGGCAGCTCTCATTCCCTATACACACAAAACTGTAATTGTGTAATTTTGTGATTCATAGTAGTCTACCTGTTTACCTTTGTGACATCAGTAGAAGTCTCTAAGATCTGTCTGAAATGCTTAAAAGCTTCTTAAATTTATGACTTACACTCATTGTTCCCACGATTTCATTATCTTTCAAATTATGCCAAGACAAACTTAAAATCTAGAAAAATCGCTCGTATTATATTTTCTCAAATTGGACCCCTGTTCACAAAATTCTCTGTATCTCTTTGCGTTTCGTACTAAAAATGTAAATGTCAAATGTTAAGGAACAATTCTAAATACATGATTGCTTGTCATAATTATCTGTGCTGTGTAATGTTTGAACTATATATAATATAAACCTATACGCTTGCGTAGCTTCTTCTGACCGCCTCTCTCTCATCTTATGATATTTGTATGATCTTTACATATTCTCGGTTCTAGTTCTCACTTGAACATGTCTTCCTGAGATTATTTACTCAAATTTTTTGTGTGATTTTTTTTCCTTAACATCAAAGTAATTCATGACTTGTTCACTGGATGTATAATTTGTAGTCAGCTGCTATGTCTTTTTACCCTCAGTCAGATATACATGTAGGCCTAGATAAAAAAAATGAACTCATAAATCAACATTATATGCCTACGTCTCTCTATCCTCTAATCAGGATCTTTCTGGCGCCTCTGGTTTGCTTTAGACATGCTATGTAATGCGTATCATGTATTCGGTTTAGGTCCATTTCGTATGAAGGCCTGAAGGCAGACAAAAAATTTCAGCTTTTTTTTTCTCCTGTTTTGAGGGCATCTCTGTCTTTTTAAAGCACTTGAATTTTCCAATTTAAATCCTGGTTAGAAGAAGTGTAAAACTATTGTCGTGAATCCTAATTAGACCTAATGAAGGTGTTAGTAGTTAATATCTCATAACGAGGATAAATTATATAAGCAGAAAGGTAACAGATTAAGACATGTAGATTCATTTTGTGAGATTGTTGTCAGCAAAAGAATCAAACCCCATAGCTATGAGGTACAAAAGACATGTCATTTTCTATTGAATAGAAACAGTCTACTTATTTACTTATTTTGTGATTTTCACCACAAAATCTTAAGGGTATGGTTTTCCCAATCTCATTCAATTTCAAGTTTTTAGACTATTTTGTGTAGTATCTTGCATATATAGACTGAAACAACTTTGATTCACAAACAATTTCCTGAGTGTGTTGCATACATGTAATAAGAAATTGTAGATATTATATTTGTTGTTTTATGACATTGAGAGTCACTCATTTGAAAATTTCAATATGGTTTTGAGAAAAATGGTTTGCAGGACATGTAGAGCAATAATTTAACTGTTGTGGTGACTTCAATGTTGGTCTTGACCTACTCTTAAGGGCTCAGATGTTTCTCCTACTACTAAGGTGATGAAATTCTCCTGTGTCATACATAATCTCTTGTGATGTATTCGTACGATTTCCTTGCACTATTTATTCTAGCCTTAGATGTCTAGGTGTTGTAGAGAAGTAGAGCATCTTCAGGCCTGTAGCTTGGTGTACTGGAACTGGTGAAGATTTCATTTCGTCATGAAGACCTGCTAATTGATAAACTATTTTTGGTCTTGTTGACACCAAAATTAATTTTTTTTATACCTTGTAGTTGTATTCAATACCAAAACGTTTTTAAAATTTCGGCTCATGCTGAGTCATGTAAGCCTAGTTATGGTATATGTTTTGCCACCAGCCCCTACGAATAATATGTAAGAAAATTAAGTTTCAAAAATATCATTTGTAATTAATTCCGTTTTTTTCCCTCTCTTTTTTCTAATCTAAAAAAATATCTGTTGAATTCAAAAGTTTAATAAACATTTTAAAGCTGAAAAAAAGTTTATGAAAGGTATTTTTAATGTGATCTTCAAATTTGGAAGTTAAAACATTGTGTGAAGTATCAAGATTTTGAAAAAAGAATTGCAAGAAGCAACTTATTTAAAACGATAGCAAGCCATTTTAGTGGGACCACAATATCTTGGCACGGTATCCTTGCTTGCTCTTCCATACCATTTCTAAGACAGTACTGAGTGGGCCTAGATGCAATATGATGTTAGCAAATAACACAGATTACTCGTATGCAAAAGTTAAATATGGGTTGTAATTATGACTTTGTTTTTTAAATACAATCTATTGTTTAAGGTTTTAATACTTGATAGATGTTTTAACGTGTTGCACCAGAAAGTTTAGTGTTTTTTTTCGTGTATTTCGATAGGCTTGTTAGAGACAAGAAAGTGCAGGCAGTCAAAGTCGGGCAGTGAGATGTGAAGGGATATTCCCTTTGTGTAAGTGCGTCCTCTGGAAGTTAAGCTCTTTTTCTTATGGGAATTTTTTTTCAGGTGTTTTAACAAAGTTGTCTACTCTCAATTTTTCTTACCATAAAAACCCTCTCAGCATCGCTTCTCTGTCTGCACGGTGAGGAAACTTACACCGTTTGTCAAAGTTTGTACACTGTTTGCTTCGTCTCCATTTAGGAGGAAACAAAAAGTGTATCAATCTTTAGCAAATGCTGTGAGCATTGTTACGTTGTAAAACAGAGAGTTAGCGATGCTCACAGTGTTTGTAAGGTCAAGAAGAGTTAAGGGACTTGTAGTTCAACAATGAAGAACTGGACCAAGACCCACTCATTGAAGCTGTGATAAATGAGCTTCATATTCTGATTTTGTTTGTCCTAATAAACGCTAGACGTAAACCTTCAGTCTATTACTAGCACGAGTTGAACAAAATATTACATTCGATCAGTTGACAAGTGAACGATGACTAAGAGAGTCGACTGTCTGTCTCTATATATTATGCTTTTTTTCCAGTAATTTTCACGAGCAAATAATTATTGCAAGTCTAAAGTTTATCTTTTTCTTCTTGTGCCTTTTTTTTCTGTTCAAAATCAATATTTTATTCTCACATTTTGGCACCTTAGCATCTATCTATTTTTTTTATTTCTTCAGACGATCAGTATTCTCTTACTCTTATTAAACTTTTGTGTATTTCGTCTAGTTTAGAACTTTTACTTGGTTCTACTCGATATTTTTATACTCTTATTATTCCTGCCTCAAGCGAAATAGAGTTATCTTATTTGAAAGTTTGAAAATAGCAGTTCGCACTTGTAATGATTCAAGCATTCATTTTTAATACTAAACAGATGCTTTACACTGGTAAAAACCATGTCCTTTTAATGGATTGTTTATATTTCAGAGAAAATTGGGCCTTGCGTCTAGGGTGAATGAGTTGGGTATTGCAATTTACTTCTTAAAAGGCATTCCCTTTTTTTTAAACAAAACAATTTTTTTCACACTTCCAAATATAAAAAATTTCATAAAATTATTAGTCTTTTTTTGGTCAAGTATTAAAATTTTGTTGATTTAAAATTTAGAGGAAAAATAGTAAGGAAAAAATTGACGTTTTCAAGGTATTTTCTCATAAAAGAATTCTCGACTTCAAAATCATTCATACTAGATTTGTGTGAGCCAGCTTTTAAGTCTTAGATCATAGGATAAAGTTCTTTTTACTTTCAAATAGCAAAAAAAAAAAATAATAATAACAAAGGCATCATAGAAATATGCTTACCATTGCATGGCAAGATCATTTTTATAAATATACTCTTATGAAAATTCTGACACAAAAAATAATAAATATGTCACACTGCGAGGTTCAAGTAGTTCTGGTTCTAAATCGTTTTAAAATATGTGGCAGTCTGACTTTTTCATTGTTCTCATAAAAATCTTATTTCTTATTATGTTACTGATGAAGCCATTACAAACCTTATTTTTATATTTTCTACTTATGAAGCTATTACAAAACTACTTTTTATATTTGACTCTAATGAAGCCATTTCAAATCTCGTTTCATTTTTTTCCATTACAACTCTAAATTCTATACAATGTATTTGTTACTAATGACGCCATTTAAGGCAAACCATTTTCTTGTCATTTAGATTCATGTTGGTTTTTCTTCTGTTCACCAGAGAAATAAATTGTATGTCTTCTCTTTTATCACCTTATCTTAAATTGTTCATAGCCAAGTGAATAAGAAACTCTTATAACTTATGTTTACAACTTCTGTATTATGCTAAAAACTTTTGTTGTATAGATATATATATATATATATAAATATATATATATAACTTCTCTTGCATAATTATTTTCTTTGCTTCAGTTCTGTGGTTTTATTTCTTTTTATTTCTCTTTACTTTACAGCAGCTGTTAACAATTTGTTTGTTTAAGATTTGGCTCAACTGTCTGCAAGTCTGACTGTCTCTCAGAGTCTCTCTGTCTTCCTTTGTGCACAAGGTATATTAAAAAAAAAATTATAATGAGCGCTTGCCATTTCTATGTTTATTTTATGAAAACAATTTTTTGCCCCGTTGCATCAGTTCTATATTGTCCTCTTTTTTTTTTCCTGGTGCAAAATGTACTTAAGACTTTTGGTGTGTATCGTAATGAACCTAAAGTTCCAACTGGATTTATAACCCTATTGTTATACGCAATTGAAATTGAAATTAAATCTAAGGTCAGTCCAATAGATGGTTTTTTTTTTTCATTTGTTTAGTTTTACACGTACAACTATGTTATATCGAAGTCTGTTTTTTTTGGCTTTATGCGTCTTAATGTATTATATATGAGTCTGCTGTTTGGTTCTATGTACTGTCCTTTGTTATAGTCTGTGTCTTGCTTTCCTGGCTCTTTTGAAGACTGTGATTATCAAAAAAGTAATTTTTTTTCTGTTTTGTATCTGCTTGCGAGATGAAAAGAAGATATTTATCAATCATATGTAAACTGTAAATATATCTAACAACCGACATCATCATCATCACCATCATCATCTTCATCATCATCATCATCATCACCATCATCATCATCCTCATCACCATCTCCATCGTCATCATCATCATCATCCTCCTCCTTCTCATCATCATCATCATCACCCTCCTCCTCGTCATCATCATCATCATCATCATCATCATCATCATCATCATCACTATCGTAATAATACTTTATATATTGAACAACATCATATGGTTGCCTTTATCAAAAGATAGTAATTAATTATAAACTCCAACCATCTCCATCAGCAGTGAACCCGAACGAGAGGAAACAATAGAATCCAATCAACTACAACAACTGTAAGAGAAGCGTTACCAACTGCAGGATCGATGATAAAAGCTATTTATTTCTTTCAGTTTAAGTGATACAAGGAGAGAAAGATGAAGAAAAGGACAATGATCTTAAAAAGCCGATTCCACAGTTTCCAATTGAAAGGAACAAATTTCTTCGCATGTTGTCACCTTCTGTGCTGGCATAAGTGAAAGGTAGCAAATACGAGTACAACAAAAATATATGTAGTCGAGCCGTGGGAACAATACACGTAGTCGCGGAAAAATAAATGTAGTCATAGAACAATACATGTAGTCGTAGAACAATAAATGTAGTCGTATAACAATACATGTAGTCGTAGAACAATACATGTAGTCATAGATCAATACATGCAGTTGTGGAACAATAAATGTAGTCATAGAACTATACATGTACTCGTGGAACAATACATGTAGTCATAGAACAATACATGTAGTCGTAGAACAATACATGTAGTCATAGATCAATACATGTAGTCATAGATCAATACATGCAGTTGTGGAACAATACACGCAGTCATAGAACTATACATGTACTCGTGGAACAATAAATGTAGTCATAGAACAATACACGTAGTCATAGAACAATACATGTAGTCATAGAACAATAAATGTAGTCATAGAACAATACATGTACTCGTGGAACAATACATGTAGTCATAGAACAATAACTTAATGTAGACATAGAACAATACATGTAGTCATAGAACAATAAATGTAGTCATAGAACAATACATGTAGTCATAGAACAATAAATTAATGTAGACATAGATCAATACATGTACTCGTGGAACATTACATGAAGTCATAGAACAATAAATGTTGTCATAGAACAGTACATGTTGTCCTGAAACAGTACACGAAGTCATAGAACAATACATGAAGTCATAGAACAATACATGTAGTCATAGAAAAGTACATGAAGTCATAGAACAGAACATAAACTCCTTTAAAAAGCAATCCTGAAGAGCAAGTAGCAATCTTTTTTCTTAAATAATAATTATTAGCCAGAATCAATTACAATACTACGTTAAAGTGCTAATGGTGGAACTGAACACAATCTCTAGTTCAATCTCCCTAAACCGCTGAGGCTTACCGAGGAACATAGTGGAATCCCGCAATTAAGGCCTACCTCTCCTCTTATTATGTGAGTTTAAATTTGAGGATATCCTCATATGTGGGTATTGTAATTTAACCCCTGAACAAACACCCCGCCCTCCCCCCCCCTTTATAAGACCTGTTTTTACCAACAATTTTCAAGGTGTTACGTCTGAAGCTCCACTGCCCACTGCATCTTACGCCCAGACACCTGTTTTATGGTTTTTATCTTGGCTGTATAAGAAGTGATAGACTACACCAGACACTTTCAATATACCCGATTGGTCAAGCGAAATTATTAGAATAAAATTTGACGCTACAATAATTATATCGGTATCCTCAATAATTCTCACCTAATATCTCTCGTGGATCTTGGCAGAGACCAACATCTCCCGTCTCCCTCTTTGCAGATTGCGCACCTCTTTGTGTAGCATATACACAAAGACGTGCGCAATATGCAAAACGGGACGGCGGAAGAGATTGGTGTTTCCCAAG
Source organism: Elysia marginata (assembly GCA_019649035.1). Taxonomy (NCBI): domain Eukaryota; kingdom Metazoa; phylum Mollusca; class Gastropoda; family Plakobranchidae; genus Elysia; species Elysia marginata. Next base: position 1,096,150 of record BMAT01002205.1, on the reverse strand, counting down.
ACATATTATAGATTTAGGTCATACTCTGGTGACCATTTCAATATCAGCGCATCTGAACCCAATTATTGATGCCTGTGACACTACAGAATGGCCAAGCATAGCGAACGATGTTGAGGTAAAAAAAAAAAAAGAAACAAAAATTGTATAAATGCGAATTCCTATTGACATAGACAGTTTCAGCGTGTTGAGATTCAAAGCCCTTACTCAAAACATAAAAACCAAACAAGAACAATAATCACAAAACTCTGACTTAAAGCCAAACAAAGCATGGAAAGCTACCTGGAAATCTAAGATGGCTACCATTTTTTCTTGTTACCATAGCAACGGAGAGGCAAAGTTACGAAATTCAACAGTTTCTGAGATAAGGACCTCAATTAGTAAATATAACGCACCAGTTTTTTTTATCTTTAATAAATTTGAAATTTTTATATTTCTAGCCGCAAATGCCCTCAGCCATAAACCAGACCGTCCGCGCTAGAAGAAGTAGCACCGCGAAGCTCATCAGCAAAATATCGTCTGCTCGCTGAAGTCTGCGGCAACTGTTTCCGTGTCCGTTCCGCGCTCGGGGCATGTCCTCGCTGTTCTCGGCCAGCTCCGTCATATCCAGGACCAGAAAACAGTCTGACTCAAGCATTTTCATGTCTTCCTGAACAGTTCGGACTCCAGCGCCTATCTGAAGACAAATATAGGTCTCCTTTGGGCTTAACCTCCTTTTATCGTCTACCACATTTTTAGAGTTGGAACCTCCAGACATGTGTTGACTTTTATTCGTTGCGCCAGAACCGAGATCTTCGTCCACGTCTTCATCTGTGGCAGTGTCGGTTACTCCGCCAATGGCAGTAGGGCTAGTTGAAGCGGTCGCGTCTCCGTGTTTATCCTGTTGAACAAGGCCACCGTGACTAGATCTAGATCTCTTGGGCAGGACGTCTCGGGCTGTGTGTAGCCACTTCGTGACGGCCAGTAGGACGCAGTTCCTCAGCCTGATGTCCCCGTGGTCAACGGGGAATCTCCTGTTGGAGACGAACTGTATGGAGAGTTCCAGGAGCTCGCTCTCTTCCACAACGTTCACGCTTGTTACCTCAAACTTCTCACTGACCGGTCCCGCCTGATGGTAGACAAGAAACGCCATGTGGAAAATTATTACGGTATTGTGAGCGAAAATCTTTTTGAAAAAAAAGAAATTCTCCATTTTTCTGTAATACGCTGATATTCGGAAAAAAAACAACACACGCTCATTTTTGTTGTCTTAAATCTTTTTGGGAGCAGAAATTCTCCATTTTTTCTGTAATACGCTGATATTCGAAAAAAAAAACCACACGCTCATTTTTGTTGTCTTGTTTTTTTTGTATGACTTTCTAAAACCATTTATTTCTTTCTGCCCTCCAGTCCTTCCTTCTCGTTTTTTTCTGACTCGACTCATCCTCTTATCTTTCGTCATCATTTAAAAACCTGGCCGTTTCTTCCTCGCCTCCCCCCTTTTTTTGACTATTCTCATACATAGAATTACACCAAAATAATAATAAGAACAACAACAACAACAACAACAACAACAACAACAAGAACAAGAACAGAGGGATACAGAGGAAGAGAGAGAGGCTCAGAGATAGAGAAAGAGAGAGAAAAGGAAATACTTATGAAAGCTATTGCCAAATGACACCGATTTTTTAAAACTTGATTTCCAACCAAAGTCCCTCGACTATCACGATACGTCGGGCTAAACACGAATCCTCAGACTTCTATTCTGCAATAATACTCATCTGTGTGGTGATCCTGCCAAAATCATGTTCACCTCAACAGATGCCACAACGTTTTGTTCATTTAACTGGTTAGACCAAACACTAGAACAAAGCCTGCCAAAATCATGTTCACCTCAACAGATTCCACAACGTTTTGTTCATTTAACTGGTAAGACCAAACACTAGAATAAAGCTTGCCAAAATCATGTTCACCTCAACAGATGCCACAACGTTTTGTTCATTTAACTGGTTAGACCAAACACTAGAACAAAGCTTGCTCTGTTGTGCTCCTCTTCTCTTGGTTTATGTATATTGTCCAGTACAAAAAGCTTGACTTTCCATAATTATGTAGACTGTTTGAAAAAAAAACACAATGGAAAGTTAAGGAGCAAAAAGAGGATAGCAATCAAAGATTTATGTATACAACTTAGATGGAGAGAGAGGGAGAGAGAGATAAATAGAGAGTGAGAGAGATAGGCCGAGAGGACTAAAATAGGAGACCTATGAAGAGGCCTAGATTGAAAGAGAGAGAGTAAAAGAGAAAGAGACGGATAGACAGACACATACCTTATGCAGAACTATATGGTGACCATCAGGACAGCATCAACCTACCTCAAGACATTCCTGGGTCCAAGGCCAGACTGTTTGCGCCATCAGAGCGCTGGTCACGTGATGGTCCACGCCCTGGAGACACGAGGATCGCGTAGCGGCTTGGGCGGCGCTGCTCACCCCGAAGCAAACATGCAGCCACATGATGGACAGCTGGGGACAATAAACCGGTCACTGAAACTGACCTTTATTACATAATGCAACGGAATTAAAGGTCAGGCAATCAGTAGAGGTGAATTTGAAGATATCGGTGACCCAACATGGTGAAATCAAGCTTATTTTAAAAATTTCACATTTGGAGTTTTTAGTATTATCAGAAAGCTTCATGTATGTACTTAAATTAGGAAAAAAAACCATTACTTTAACTTTACTAGAACCCGATATATTTAATTTATAAACCGGTGAGGTAGACTTATCTAATAGTCATTTATTATTTTTAGTAGCCATTTCCTGGGTTTGAGTCAGTTTGACATAAGCCTGATTTCGCCACTCGCGTCACTGGTGGGTTTTGATCTATTTACAAGCATGGAACTTGATTTTTTCATTGAAGGTACACCAATGCGATGGGCAGATCAATATCTGCGAGGTCAAACACAAGTGATCTAAATTTTGATCTCCTCAGGGATCTGTACCTGGTCCTCTGCTTTTCACCATGTACAAGGCGCCTATCAGCAGAATTATTGGACAGCATGGCCTGTCATATCATCATTTCTATATGCATACTACACTCGTATCTACACTGCTATAAATTGGCCTAATAGACGAATTATCTGTCGTTAAGGAAATCAAGCAATGTAAGCTTTAGATAAAACAACGTATGCAAAAGAACAAGAGGATAAAGTAATATAAGTCAGACGCTTCATACAACGACCGAAAAAATCTATCTGCAACCTTTCCATCTGCACCGCAGACAATAGATATGTCAAACAGAATGAAGAATCCAAGCCTTTCTTTTGATTAGGGGTGAAAACTTGATGAGCATATAAATACGACAATCCAAACAGCATATCATCACCTTAGAAACATCGGGGAAGTTTGTGCGCTTACCGACAAACACATCGCAAAATCTCTGATAAATTAATTCGTCACGAACAGACTTGATAACAGTACTGCAGCAGTCTACCGTAGGGTCTGTGAAACAAGGAGCTGTCGAGAGTGTAAAAACTTTACAACCACAGAAGCTGTGCGCATCATCTTGTGTATTAGGAATCGTGGGCTCATCCCACCAGTCCTCAAAAGCCTACCGACTCTGTGGCCTAGCGGTAAGACACTCGCTCAGAGATCGGGAGGTGAGGGTTCGATCCCCGGCCGAGTCAAACCAAGGACTTTAAAACTGGTATTAGCAGCTGATCCGCCTAGTGTCTGACATTATGGATTTAGTGCTAAGTCTGGTCGGCCCGGTGTCAGGATAACGGGACTGGGCGTGGTGTGTGCAAGCGCTCCTTACATCACAGTGTGGCAGCACGCTTTCAATTGTCCCAAGCGCCGTCTCTGATATAACCTTATAGTTGAAAAGAAACGTTAAAATTCAAACAACCAACAACCTCAAAAGCCTGAACAGGTTACCCATCACTGGACTTAGTTGACTCGTAGAAGTCGGTGGCCTCAGAAAACTTGGAAATCCTTCGCGCACACGTTCTCCGCTTGTTCCGGTCATGTGCCAATAGTCTCATGGTTTGTAGATCGTTTGAAGTTTTGAGTTTCATTCGGGGGTAAGCTTGAGAGAGTTCTTTGTCCATTATTACAGACAGTGTGGTTGTTGGTCTTCCCCGATATCTGCATGCCATTTGGTTGAAGTATGCCTGCATGGCTTTATTGTCCGGAATGTCTTTGTCTTTCCTAAGAATAGAGACCTTTAGCACACGCACCGTGTCTCACTACGCGTACGTGAAAATCGGGAAAGCAGATTGAGAAACTATAAAAATAATGAAACCAGTTTCTTAAAATAGACCCATAGACGTTCGCATCATACTCACGCGTTGCTGCTTAAAGTCTGTAATGTGGCCGAAGAGACGCCAACGACTTTCGACAATGTGCATTGACAAAGGTTTCACTGCACGAGTGGAGTTCAAAAGAATTTGCCATAACTAAGTGCTTGAAAGGTGAGACCCCATTTCAGCTATCTGGGCTGATCCCCTATAGTCCCACCCTAGCTCTAAGGTCGGCATCACAGACAAAACCTTGTTCAACAAAGACCCAGTCGACATAAAGGGAGGCAAGAGATTTCTCATTCATCGGGTCTAAGTTATGGAACGACGCCCCACTGTCCACCAAAGAAGGAACCTCAGTTAACTGATAGAAGAAACATTTCAAGACAGATCTTTTTAGAACTGTTTATTAGGTATATTCATTATAACTTTTATCAGAATTAGCCATTGTCACTGCATCATTAACCATTCTGTGAACTGGTGCAACATGTTTTATGTCGAGCTTTTTAATTAAAAAAATTATTAAATTTTAGTGCAATAAAGAACTATGAATGTGTGCCCTCGTAATGCAAACGATCTATATCTGCAAATAACTATACATAGATTTTTATTATAAAATAGTTAATGTGCGAATGTATTTTTCATGATAAAAATTTACCCCTAGTTTCTGAACTGATAATGTTTAAGGGTTTTTCCTTATTTATATTTTGCAACCATGATGTATATCGCGAATAAAAGTTTTGGCATTCTTATGAGTATTGTAGCCCACTAAATGTCAATAATAAATAAGAAAAATCTTCATCGTCATGGTTCTGACCATCATCATCATCATCATCATCATCATCATCATCATCATCATCATCATCATCATCATCATCATCATCATCATCATTTTATAAGTATTAGTAACAGTTTTGATATAATACCTATTATTACCGTCTCTCTCTCTCTCTCTCTCTCTCTCTCTCTCTCTCTCTGAATATACATATATATTCAAAAGTTTACCTGAAGTTCCCCATCGCACCGTCCATTCTGAGGCTCAATGCCGTTAACACAACTGACAGCGTCACACCTTAAGTCATCTTCATGACAAACAAGATCTTTCCAGGAGAAAGACTGTCCTTGATACTTGTCCCACGACAGCTCCAGATGCATGTCCGAGCCACGCAGCGAGAAGATCACTGTGAATTCAAACTGGTTGTATGTAGGCGACTGTTCGCTTGCCATGTCTGGCTCTTTGCACTCGTTACTCAGCTCAGAGGAATCATTCTGTCCTAGTGCCATCCTCAGAATGTCGAACTCGGTGCTGCAGAAAAAGCAGTAGCGATTGCTGAAGAGCTTATTCCCAACTTGGAGAAACGAATCTTGAGAAGTGATGCATTTTTCATTTAACCAGCTTCCAGCTAGACAGCCAGAGCAAAACGGCTTGTTCTCGTAAATCTCACAGTAGTAAGGAACACTCCCTGCAGGGATATGCCAGCTACATTTGTCCAATTTTTCCGTAAGATGATGTACAAAAGTTTCAAAATCATGGTGGAGTGAAGGTTTTAAGTCAGTGGATAAAACTACCGACACTTCCCAAGGTAAAGGCTCACCAACGTCGAGACCGTGATCCTGCCAACATTCCCAGCATGCTTTGTTTCGGAAATGATGCCCGCTTAGTGAATCGGTAACAGGAAAACTTGCTTTTGTGGAAAGCATCCCATGAGAATGCTCACATTCGACTTTTAGCTGATTTTTTGGATAATCAAGCGGACAATAAGTTATCATTTTCATTAGGAAGTGGAAGTCACATAAGACGTGATTACCATTAAACTTTGCGAATTCCTCTAGGGCGTTTCCCATCTCGACCGGACATTCTTGTTGAAAATCCTCGCAGCACGCGTTGTAGACGAGGCAGTTCTTGTCACAGTGACACGTTCCCCTTCGAGATCGGCTTTCAACAAAAGAGTGCTCACCGCATCGACCACGGCACGACCAGCTAGAACCTCTACACACATCTTCTAAGTCGATAACAGTGAAATCGCAGCCTGGCATTTTGAGTGAGATCGAGTTATCAATATCTTCAGACCATACAAGTGTGAAATTATCCGGTTCTGTTTGACTCGCAGCATTGATTGCGGTAGTAGAACTTCGTGTTTCATCTTGACCAATAGTACCTGTCGGCAATAGAGCTCTCGCTGCCTCTGGTTTGTCAATAAGATCGGAATTTTCGCGTTTATCTAGGGCTACTTTATTATTTTCTTGAGCAGGAACCACTGGAGGTTTGTCCCCGGCAACTTTGGGAACTTCCGGTCTTGTGGTCTGCTCGCTTCCGCCTGTTTCGGAGACTGGGTTCGTGCTCGGTGTGT
>BMAT01002205.1:996753-1015557 GCA_019649035.1 Elysia marginata | reverse complement strand
AATCAACAAGAACCAGTTGAAGGAAATTTAAATTCAAAAGATAAAACGAGAACCAATCCAAACGTATGTATTCAATAAGCATTTTATTTTTAGTGTCAAAAAGTCTCCATTTTGTATAAGTTGCAGTAATAAAACATAATAAACCAGCGATAAAAAATGTCATATATTTAAAATTTTTTCCAACGATTTTCTTGAAGATAAACATCTTTACAGCAGAATTTACTAAAAAATAATTTTTTTTAACAAATAATTTTAAAACTGGCAATGGTTTGAGTTCTACTATATCCTTTATTTGCCTATTTTTCGGTGAATTCAAATAACATAATGATGTAATGAATGATGATCCCATAGAAATAATGATGATGAAGAACATGAATATGGACAGGATGCGATGATAATATACAAAAAAAAAAAACCAACCAAATGATCTTCATGATGAGGATTTTATATTTCATTCAGTATTTACCAATCTGGCAACAAAGAGTACAGGAGGCAGAGGCAATAAAGAGAGATCAGGGAGGAAGGAAACTAGAATGTTTAGCTTTTGCCAAAAAAATCAACTAAATAAAGCCTGAAACTGGTCCCATCTTTGGACAAAAAATAAACTAAATAAAGCCTGAAATTGGTCCCATCTTTTGTAAAAAAAAATCAACTAAATAAAGCCTAAAATTGGTCCCATCTTTTGCCACAAAAATCAACTAAATTAAGGCTGAAATTGGTCCCATAAACATAAGAGATACCTTTGTTGAGTTTTTTCCCCTCCAAGGTCATAATGTAGTTGTATATATATTTTTTTTTATAAATTTGCTTCAAAGCATCCTTGATTACATGCAGCAGCAAACAAATTTTTTCTTGAACATTTTCCAACTAATTTTGATAAATTTCTTTTTGCTGTAAAACAGTAATTTTGTTAATGTCTAAACTTTGCTGGATAACAAAAAAGGCTGGAAATTTTAGAATCAAGAAATATTTGAGAGTTTGAGAATTGCATCTAGTTTTGTCGACATCATTCAAGGCAACCACGTTATCACTTTGACCGCTATCTTGGCCGCTTTTGCCACTGCGGCAATGTGGTCGTTTTCGTGGTTTCGGATCTGAGGGGCACAAAGAAAGGCAAAATTATTGCTTGATTTCCATAAGTCAAGTCAAAGTATTCACATAAATAAAAAATGAAATATCTTGCAACTAGCACAAATATATCAAATGTACGGAACAGTAATGAGAGAAAAATATCTTTTGAGAGACTAATATTTATCATATGTTGAGCATAATCGTTTTAACATCGTTGTTTGTATAACAGATGAGACTAATTTAGTATCTTGTAACCAGCCCACATGAGTTGGATGTGCCAGTGATACATCACACGGCAATAATATTTTTCAAAGCATGTGAAAAGTTTTATAAGTACAAGAAATTATTAGAATTTGGTGAGACAATGTCAGAACTTTACTTGATGTATCATATACAGACAAAGAGGAATAATTCTATACTCAAAATCATGTTCTTACGCCAAAGTTTAGTATACCTGACTAATTTACACTGGTTGAGAAACCTATGGATTCTTATAGTGTTTGCAGTGTCAACCTACTTTCTCAACGTGCTCTAGAAGCTTTTGTCTACCCTCTGGGGCCTCAGAAAGACAAGTTAGTGCCTGAGGGAAAAAACACAATTATCAATAATAAGATTAAAACCGATAACATGTCTTAAATTTTAAACTAAAGAGGGTAACAAAATACAAAAAATAAAACAAAAAATTGATACAAGAAAAGCAACTCTGGTCATACTAAATTTATTATATGTCAAAATTATTTTAAGACCAATAATGTGACACTGATGCTTAAGAGCAATGCACAACATTTGGAGAGAATTGTTACAATCATTTCATAGTGAGAAGGGAATGCTGCAAATAAGTTAACTTTAACAGTGACATAGAAGAAAAATTTTTTTTACAAATATCTACTGCAAAGTTTTCAAAACAGATTGCAGTAATATTTTGGAAACATCATAAGACATACCTATTGTCCCACGATAAAACCTAGTAATTCCAAGTTTCTTCAATAAAACGACTCTTGCATCAAACCTTAAGGTCTTGACAGCAAAATTACTGAACAACTTCAGCAATTTTAAACAAAAAAAGTGAAGAAACCTTGTAATTTGGCACTCTGTTTTTAAATCAATCCTGTTATCTGCAACTGTGCTCATTATAGGCTACCAGGTTTCAACTTGAGGGACATGTGTAAATATGTCGGTAAAAGCAAGGAAAAAAAGGCAGAGACTATAATCATCTCACCTTGATGGCGTTGAGTCTCACTTCGCTGTTCATGTCATCAACGAGAGCGACAAGGGGAGGTATGCTCTCACAGTTGAGGGCCGTGTATTTGCCTTTTGTGGTGATGGTGATACTGTGAGAGAAAAATAAGAAACAAAATAGACTATTAACAATAAATAACAAGAGAATTATTATAGTGCACAAAATCCAAAATAAAATGCTCCAAGACCTGAAAAATAACTGTGCAGACTTAAACATGACAAAGCAAGCTTAGAAAACTCATTTGCGAGGTAACTAAAATGTTTAATCTATAGCTTAAATTCAAAGTACATTAAACTGAAAAAGAAAAGTATGATGAAGCCAGTTTCTATTAGTGTGCTGCTCTAAAGAGAACTGATTTTAATAGTTTTTAAAGTCCAAAATTTCTTCATTTAATTCCACGTCTCCATCAGTACTGTTCCAGAACTTTAGGGCAGCCACAAAGAATGTTAAGAAAGCTTATATTTTCGGACCTGAAGTTAAAGATTTATATTAAGACACAAGTGAAGAACAAGGGGTGTATGTTGAAAGAAGTTCTGATAAATAAGGTGGCGTCTACCTATTTAAACTTCAATACTGTGACAACTAAAACTGTAAAAGGTGCACACAAAAAAAGTTGCTTCGATGCTGCTTTTCAGTTAATGAAATGGCTGTCCCTAATAACTAGTTATTAAAAGATGATGCGCTTGCTGGCACCAGTCCTGTTATGTGTACAATGCTGTTAGAAAAAAAAATAGTGTGGTCATATTATATTGTGTTCATAATGTCTATTACTTTTACCTCTGCTTATTTTATTTCCTTTATGTTTCTCACAAATGCTGCTTGACTGCCTAACTGTTAGTAAAATAAAGCCTTCATTATGCGTAGAAATGTCATCATGAAGTTCTTTGTTTTGACACACTTTCATGAAACTTATGACGACAAAAATTAATAAGTGACTCTTCAAGGGTAAAGGTGCTCATTCTTTGCAACTGAGTAATTCATCTCTTCGTGGTAAGACTTACGTCATGATGGCACCAGCTGCGTTTGCCCTGACCTCTTTAGTCGGATCTGAGAGCATATCCTTCAGAAGCTGAAGAGTTCCACATGCAACAGCCCGGTCTTTGCCCGCGAGTGGTACACTAAAAAGGAAAGGCAGAAAATTTGTAAAGGCTACATCTAAAAATAAAATCTAAGTGACCTTAGTTACTTGCAGGAGCATTTTATTTAATATTACAATCCACAATTTTTTTACAGCAAAGGTTAACATAGCATTTGCTTAACTTCTGTGAGGAGTTTGCTTTGGGCAGAAACTTTTGTGCAGGCTGATGTGTTAATAGATAGGTTGCATATCTAGCTGTCCAGATTTGAAACAAAACAAAATGAAATAAAGTAAAAAAATTAGACATAGCGTGATAAAAGGGTATTATTGGGATTTACTTGTCCGTGGCCCATACCCTGCCTAAGGTGAAAGGCTTTGATAATGATGATCCCAACAAAGTATGAAGTAAATACTAATATGTATAATAATTTAAAGAATCTATTTTGTGATAAAGGTGAAAAAACTTTAAACTGCCTCCCAATTTTTTTTTCTTTCCAAAAACAGTTTATCACAAATCTGGCTCACTTTATAGAGACAGCATTTAAGCTACTGGTATGTCTCTGTCTAAAGTTTAGAAAAACAAAAGAGCTGCTTGAGAGCACAAACTAAACGAAACAGAAAACAAAACTACCACCATAAATCCCAACCTTAGGTCCATGATGTCCCTGGCGGCTTTTGCTCTGATGACCGGCAGTTCATGCTGAAGTAACATAGTGAAGGCCTCCATGGCGTTGGCGTCTAGAGCGCTCTGTGTGTCTTCCCGCATGCAGAAGTGGAGGGTGTCCAGGATCAGCTCCTGTGAGGAATTGATAATTTCATTGTAGGATTAGTGAAATTACCGTTGTAAAAGAAAACTCTTATTAAGTAACATTGCAGAGTATGTTTTTTACAACATTATAACAATTGCATAGACCTCTTACAAATGGTATTTTATGATGCAAAAACTACAATTTTCAAGAAATTTCTTTAAAGTACTTACTTTAAAAGGTGCTTTGAAATAATAATAACCACTATCATAAAAACGGAAATGAGAATGCAAAAAGCAGAAAAAAATGGCTCCATAACAAAGATAAGGATATGAATTTATTTCAAATGGTTTTTTTTTTTATTCAGCTTGTTCTTGACTGCATTAATGAAAAAAATTTAATGATAATTTACTTTCCAACAGGTTTCAGAAACATGCAAATTTGTACACACAATGCTCTTTTCTCAGAGATGTTATAATATAAATTACGAACCTTCAGCTCTACCAACTAGCATGGTGGTTACGCATTCAGACACTGTCGTAAAATTGAATTTGGCAATACAGATATTGAGTCACTGTTGCATTTCAATATTTTTTTCATTTATCTTGATTTATCTTAAATAGACATATAGGAAAAATTCCTGAAACATGATTTCATTTTTTGTTTTAAACTATGCCAAAATGTTAAGTTCGTAGTTTAAAGAGTCATCTCTTATTACATAGTAAGATTATTCTTAGGTTCAAAAGTGTCCTTCTTTCCTTTCTTTTCCTTTTTGCAGTCTTTTGTCCTAGGCAAACGGCATTTATCTTTGCTTGATACACACATACCACGTCTCACTCACAGACCAGTGCAAATGAATTATATGTCATAAATTCTAGTTTGAGAAACTGCTTTTGACAAATAGCGGCAATTTTTAACATTTCAAAACTCCAGAAAAATCCGTTGTTCAAAAGATCAACAGCTTGTTCTGTGAAGTTTGCGACATCTGATTCATTCACTATGGTTGTGAGACCAATATTTCTACCACAACTTTGCATGTTTTTTAGTTCAAGAAGAAAAAAAAACGTCTCTTACAACAGTGGATGCAATGCCCTTGCCCTTTCAAATGTATAAAATTCTGAAAGATTATACCAGCAGCCAATTCACCCTTGAATGGCTGTGACCACCATATTTTCTACATCTAATTCTTCTTCCTGAGACTCTATTGACTGCGACCCATTCCTTACACCAATAACATAAAACATATACATGGTTTAGTGATTAAGGAGTAAAACAGAATAATACCCAATGACAACAAGACACACACTGCAAGAACTCTCTTACCTTTATTTCATTCAACTCTGTTTGAAGTTTGTTAACCAAGACACCAACAAATTGAGCTTTCACAATTCCTTCAGCACCTAGTGTAAAAAAAAGCATATCCAAATGGTTCAAAGCGGTTAAAGGTTAAGAAAATAATAAAAGGATGACACATTATTGAATGCTTAAAAACGCTTGAAAAAGTCAGAACTAGTGGCCACAATGGCATTGTTTAAAAAGGGATTCAACGCTGCATCTGTTACAATGCTTACATAGCATAGATTGCAATATCATGGTAAGTACTAAGACCTGTAAAAAACCAACTACACTGCAATGAAGTTATAAATATTACTGTAAAGTAGGTGCATGGGCCAAGCAATGAGTTTTTAAATATCAAAATACATAAGTAAAAGCATTTATCTCTCAAAAAGTCCAGTCAGTTGAATGTCAGAGTTTTTATATTGTAAAATGTTGAGGTTTTCTACGATGAAATTCCGAGCATCTGAGCTGTAAAAATTGCATGAAATTATTACATTTTTAGAACATTATATACGAAGAATGTTTATGTTTCTGACTCAGTTTAAACATAATAAAACGCTTTACGATGTCAACAAGAAAGCATCAATTTGAGTAATATGGAAAACAAGAGACATAATTCTTCCTTTTCAAAGGAATTTTCTCAATTTAAAATTTCTGAAATCCAACTCATTTGGAGTGGTTGCAAAACATCATCATTACATAAACACTAGCAGTGTGCAGGTTTTACCTGGCGGTGTCTCTGATATTCTCATGACACATAGGTGAGCGTTTTTCCTTGCAATATCTTCAGAATCATCGAACAGTTTGGCTACAGGGTAGATGGATTCTGTCTCCAGGAAGGAATCTCTTCCAAGGGCATGGCCTGAGGTGAAGAGGAGAGAGAAGTGACCAAGAGGATGTAGGGTTGATAGTCAGAGAAACTATAGAGACATTAAGTAAATGTATAAAAGATAGAAATGTCTTACATCCAGGGTGAAGGAGTCGGATGTCACAATGTTCACCTTCAAAAGTGTTTCTGTTTTAAGCTATACACTTTTTTAAGCTTCCAAATATTTTAAGTTTATAAAACTATCAACATTTTGTGAAAAGATATTATAGATTTTTTATTGAATTAAATACAGGGAAATAGAAGAGAAATAGGTCTTTAAATGGCGTTTCCTTAAAAAACAAATTTCCAATTTTTGAGTAATTTGCATGGGATGCGAGGCAGATGGATGTTACACAGGAACAGGAACAAAGAGCGATAGATAACTTAAGAGAGATTTTAAAAAAGGGGATGGGCAAGAGATAAAAGAGAATGTTGGGGATAAAAATAGAGTTTGACTTCAGCCTTTGGAAGGATAACCGAAGACTGTTAATTCCTCTGGAAAAACTAATAAAAATACATACGGTACAGATATTGTTATTGAAAAAGAGTGGCAGCGTGATTGTGACACATTTAATTGAGTTTTACCTAAAAGTGTAAGTGAAGTAGCACAAATAGCAAGTGAAATTTGAAAATTGATTTTAGACAATGGAGTACACAATTGCATAACCTCTAAATCTAAAAACTTGGGAAAGAAAATAAAAATTTAAATTTATCTTCAAGACTGATAATAGATATTTTTAAGCATAAATTTCATTGCAGCTTGGTTTCATTATGAAGACTGGTGAAAGCAAGTTGTGAGGAATCAGTTTACTCATTACGTATCCAATGATCAGTGATGACAAAAGAAAAAAAAGAAAACATCAATTTGGGCAATGAGTCACCACATAAAAAAAAATTAAAACAAAGTCTGCAGAATAAATATTGTAGAAAAATATGTGAAAAAAAACCCCAAAAATTTGCACCAGCATTTTCAATTGAATGCCCAGTACACGATAAATGAAAAGGTAAGTGATTTGGAGACATTAATGATTTTTGCAAGGGGGGGGGGGGTCTGAAGCTACATAAAAAATAATCAGATGTGATTTTTGGTCGAGTTGAGTAGAGCGTTGAAAGCCTGTGACATATATATATATAAAGTAAACTTACTCTTCTGTATTTTGTTATGTCGGCTGGAAAGTAAAATTGAAATATAATAACTTGTACTATCCTTGAAGTTAATTGCGATATTAATACTGCATCTGATGGCCAAGAAAAGAAACTCTTAAGCTCTGAGAAGAAAAACGATGAAAGTATTGGAAGTATGAGAAGTAATTAGTAGAATCTGTATCTTCTAGTTTTGTTTATAGTTTGTAAATGATGTCTTTTTATGTTAGTTAAAAATGCTGAAAAATCATCCTTATATAAAAATGTGCGCTTTTCAACATTCTAAGTTCTGGTACCCATCTTTTGGTAATTTTACCCCAAATTTTGTCCCATGACTGTTATCTTTTAAAGACAAATTATATCCACTGGTGTTTATTCACATCAACAATCTACCTGCCATGACAAACAGACATTCTGTGGCCTTCTGTCGGACAGTTATATCTTGATCCTTCAGAAGGTTCTTCAAGCTCATGCCAATGTCTGGAAGAAAAATATTTTAAGCTTAATTGTAGTTGAAAGCCTTTTTATGATTTTCATGTTTAAAAAAAAAGCTTATTTATAAATAGGAAACATTTGTATGAAAGACCAACAAATACAAAATATAAAATTTGCTAATATGTCTTGCTTCCAGGTCAAATGAGTCGGAAGTCAGAAAACCCCTCTCTGAGAAAATGCTTTTTTAAGCTTCTGGTTTTGCTCTTTTCCTATATTTTAAATTAACAAAAGCTTTAATATTTTTCTACAGAGGATTGCTAATCTTATGAAATTTTTGACATTTGAGAGCTTAGAAAAATGTCAAATTCAAAAGAGAAATGCCTTTGAATGTTAGAATTGCAACACCAAACTGATTTGCCCGGGGCCCAAGACATATGTTCGGCGCAAAGATTTTTTTAAAAGTATATTGGTCCTAAAATATTTTTTATAGGGATCTAGTGGGCTTTTGCAAAAGATAAGAAAAAAATATGATTGATTTAGTCTTTTTTCATGTGTGAAATTATTTTCTGACTTATGAAGTTCGAATGATTTTATTTAAAACATATGCTTTTGTTTATCCTTCTTGTACAAGATATAATTATATAGCATTTATCCAACCTACCATTTCTCAGTGCTTCGGCAATGTGCTCAGGATCATGGAGATGGTCACAAAGAGACACAACTGCCCTTTGTCTTACAAGAAGCTGTTCATCATTCAATTCCCTGTTCTGAAAATGAAAAAAAAAATGAACAGGCTTTAAGTTCTTCAGCTTGTATTGAAGTGAAAAAAAAAGGTAGAGGCTGGTCATAAGGTGGGAAAACGCTTTCATAGCAGAGAGGGAGGGGTGAATTATAATCTATTGTGCAGGCAAAGGAGAGGTTTCAGGTGACAACCCGCCTTTACGACAGAGTAAATGTCTTATATCCAATGGTGAGAGTCTTCTATTGATACATTTAAACTCAGCGATGCAATTCTGTTTGTAATGCATGCCTTGCTCAATTGAGCAGACCAAAGCTTGGTGGCAAGAGAACAAGCAGGCTATGCAATGGATAGATTGATCACTACCCAAAAGTTTAAAGAGATCTAATCTGTACTGAGCTGTCCAGTCAGGAGGCATTTTCAGACGAGATCAGATGCGGCTCGGCTGTCTCAGAACCATAGTTGGGGAAACCTTTCGCCATGCAGACTAGAAGAAAATTGTAAGTGAAAAAGTTTTTCAGCCTCTTTATAACCTATGCGAAAGAAACATCTTAACCAATCTTGAGCTTGCCATGACATGATGAATTGATTATGAGAGTTGTCAGGTAAAGCTCGATCATTTTTCTCATCACCCATCACTGATAAAAGAAGGCGGAGACAACTCATAACTATCGCTTCCGTACTGCCATTGGCCAATTATTGCAAGATATCTAAAGAGGCAAAGCACTGTTGACGTGATGTCAGCAAAACACAACCACTTATGCATGCCTCAACAGCAAACAAAGCTTCATTATTGCTACTGCTAGCCTCATCCACTACCAACAGTAACAAAGAAGCCCACCCATGTATACCAGGCAGGCCTGGTCGCCAAGGCAAAACACTAAATACAACCCCTACTATTATCAGGGATAGCTTGACTCAAAGTCTTTTATGGACTTCAAATAAAAAGCTATCTCATAAGTAACTATTTTTTAGCCATGCCCAATGACCTTAGACAATAAACTCATTCAATAATCAGTGGGACTTCCTTCTGTATGAGACCCTGTATACAACTCTACCAGCTATGCAACTGACCTCAGGCGGGAATACTCATGGCACATGCCCTGCCAAATTCACACATGTTTGCAATAAATTTATACTAAAACAAGTAGAGTTACATTCACTTGGCATATTCCAGTTTATTTGGAATTTACGTTTTACGTTTAGCCTGTGTCATAGGATAACTGTCTAAACTCTAGAGATCTTGAGCAGAGCTGTTTGGATCTAGATCTATCGTTATATCGGTATGCCTACAGAAAAATTTCCACATAGGGGTGCCACCCTACCTAAGCCTAAACTCCATGGAAACAAATTCTTCCTGGTTTTTAGAAATAAAGGGTCAGGTGCACTGAGGTGCATTATTTTTAATTACAACAAACAACACTGTCGAAATGAAGGGCAATGAAGAGAAATTTCTAACTCAGATAAATAGTGCCTCCCAGTACAGAAATCCTACCAGGCATAGGCCTGGTACTAGATTTATAAGTAAACTCTATCCAGCTCAAGATAACAAAAAACTGGATTAAACGCAAAAAGCAGTCTACTAGGTATAAAATTTAGGATAATAATCACAACTGTTCCAGTTTTAAGCTTACTAGACGGGGAATTGCACGATCGCCGTATGCTAATGGTGTCCTCGTAGGATCAATGTTTGGTGGATATTTAGAAGAAATGACAACGCCCGCCATCTTGAACGCCGATGTGAGTAGCTATAACAACGATAAGGTTAGGCGAAACAAGTTTTCGAATTCTAATATTTATTGTCTTTTTATCTATTTAAATTTGATAGAAATGGTTCATCGGTAATTTTCTTTTATTCTTGTAATTTAAAGTATAAATTGACTACTTTTTCTTATCAGAAAATTAAATTCGAAAACACAAGAAAACTGAAAGTTGGCGTAGCTCATCAATCAAAACTACAGAAAGTAATGATGGCGGCAATGTTTAGTTTTGCTGCAGACCGAACGAAGCGGCTATCTTTTATGAACTATATAGTTTAGATCTGCGTCTTAATTTTACGAGAATGTTTGGAGATTAGGTCTAGATCTACAGAGTTTTTGACGGAAGAAACGAAAGATTTCAGCCGACACGATTAATGTTCGTGACACCAAGCCAAAGGCCTGTTACCCCGGTGCTTTGCCTTTGGTAACTCTGAATTTAGACTAAGCTAGGGTTTGAAATGTTGTTTTTTTTTATTTCATTTTTGGAGCCTAGTTTAAAAGATTATGCCTGAGTTCAGCTATTGGTGCCTTTATAAGCAACCAGGTGTAAGCTACAACTACGGTCATGCCTGGCCTGTACATTCTTTAATAAGAGACTAGATCTAGATAGATCAGTTATCTCTAGAGATCTAGAGATCTAGTCTAGATTAATCTTAAGATCTTTTGAGAGGAAATTATGGTGAATCAAGTACAAGACACTCAGTCAAACTCATTTGACTTGAGTAAGAGTGCAATAAATTTATGAATAATTTGCTATAATTAGGGCCTATAGTATAGCCTATAGGCCTAGTACTAATTTTTATAGATCTAGATCTATCTAGTCTTTGCAAAGGAACAACTCAAGATATGGATAAGCTAGAGTCATATTTTCTTAACCTGTTCAAGGCCATTGGATACAGTGTAAATTAATCTTGATTTAACTCATGTGTCAAAATTCCAACTTATGCCTGATATGTCTGGGAAACCCCACATTTGATTAGATTTTCTAGAAATGAGGTTTAGATCTAGGTTTAATAGTTTTTAAAGAGAAAATTGGGAATTGGCCTACGATTAGAGCACCAAATTATCACTCTTGCCTGCAAGCAATTGGCTTAAAAGAGGAGATTTTCCAAAAAGAATGACAACTTATATGCTAATCATGTTCCCAATAGAGCTTTACAGGCCCTACTATTCTAGGAACTAGATAACTTAGTCTAGATAATATGAAATCAGTTTGTTTTTTTGGGGTTTTTTTTTAGTAAAATTTTTTATTGTTGTCTAAGATGGGGTATATTGATTACCTTTA
The DNA here is from genome assembly GCA_019649035.1 of Elysia marginata. NCBI lineage: Eukaryota > Metazoa > Mollusca > Gastropoda > Plakobranchidae > Elysia > Elysia marginata. The sequence goes on along the minus strand of BMAT01002205.1, from coordinate 1,003,854 downwards.
CTGTACAGAGTTTATCATTAGAAATGGTTTTAGGCCAAAAAAAATAGTTGCCATTGGCTTTGTTTTCTTGTTTCAAGATAAATTTTCCCTTCATTTTTTCTTCCAGATTGACACCTTACTTTGAAGAGGCCTTAGCTTTCAATGATGTTTGCATGAATGCTATTTTTATTCTGTTGAGAAACAATGAGTGGTAAGGCGGAGAGCCACAAGCGTAGAAAACGGAGAAAAACTCGAGGAGAAAGGAACATGTCCACAAGTTTTGTGGTTAGTTTGCTTTTTTAAAACAAGCGTTGCCTAAACTTGAAGTCCTTGTAATAGAAGTAAAAGGTCTTTTGTTTTTAAGATAAAACAAAGTAACACAGAGGATAGTCCCAGTATCTTTTGCATTTTTAGTTCTGAGGAAATCTTTTCTATTTCATTCCATACTCATGCATGCATATTAAAACAACTCTGTCGTGACTCTTTTCCTCCAGAGCAAGCCCCAGCAACAAGACCAGAAGCATAAATCCTCAAAGAAAGGCCAACTACCGAATCTTCCATCTTCAAATACAGATCTCACTTGCGTAGGGCTTTTAGTTTTAGAGTTGATAAGAACCTGTGGATGCTTGTGTTTTCTAAAAAAAAAGCAAAGTCTGCTTTTGATAAGCTTTTCAATTTTAATGGTGAACATGATAATCTTTATCACGTTTGTGTTGCAGCTAGTCCTACTTAAAAAAGTGTCAGATATTTGGATTTAAATTACACTTACAGTCCAGTATAATGATAATTTGATTAATTTTTTTTTTTAATTCAAACTGTATTTCGATTACCCATTTTATCATTTTTTTGTGATTTGTTTACTGGTAATTTGATTTTTTTTTTCAAATTCAAAGGTAAATTTTGCTCTCAAGGGGGTTGAAATATATTTAAACTGAAGAGAATCGATGTTTCTCGTATTCATGGCAAATTTGTCATAGATCTGAAAATTTTTTTTGAAAAACACCATTTAAATGTCTTATGTGACTTATGTTTTGGCGATAGCCGTGACGTGGCAGTTTCTGGATAGAGAGTGAGATTATCTGGTATTTTTAACACCACTGAAATCTAATTATAATTTAAGACTTTAAATAACTGCGTTAAATGCCCATCAAGGGAAACGACAAAATCCACTGATTTGAGGACGTCCAATGTACGCTGTATCTGCATCTTGTCATGATAAATAGGGCGTTCAGTGTACGTTATAGGTCACAAAGGGGTTAAGAGGATTGGAGTTATACACAACTGATCAGGTCAAAATGTATTCAGACAATTTCATGCCAGGGGTTAAGAGGATTGGAGTTAGACACAACTGATCAGGTTAAAATGTATGCAGACAATTTTATGCCAGGGGTTAAGAGGATTGGAGTTATACACAACTGATCAGGTTAAAATGTATGCAGACAATATTATGCCCTACAACCAGTATTACCACCTACCTCTCTCACGGAGCTGTTGGTATAAAAGCACAAACACAATCATTCTGTGAGGGGAAACATGTATGTGTCGGTTTGGGAGGGTAACGTTGTTGATGAGGGTGTTTGACATGATTTGGAGTAAAGAAATTGCCAGGGAACAGAACGAAAATCTTACCGACTATAGGCCAGTGAAAGATAATCTTTGGTTTGAGGGAATTGAACTTTGTTTACTAAAAATTGAGAGTTCAAATTTAAAAAAAAAAGTGAAAGAGGAGACTTAGACATTCACCTAGAAAACTTCATCTTAAGTTATGAGAAATTCAAATTATCAGACTTCTATTTTGGAGGTTCCCTCTGTATTGCCCTTGGTGATTTTGCACACAGGTGAAAAACATCATTTCAAACTAAGTCTCAGAAAACTGCTCCTTTAAGAATTGTAGGTTTCATTTTTCAACCTATTAATTTTTATCCCACAGGCAAGAAGACCAACCAAAGGAGCAAGTATGTTTGTGCCTACTAACTACAAAACAGCTACGTCTGGGACTATAACACAAGGCAGAATAACAGTAGGTGAAACTTGTTTTAGAAGTCATATTAAAAATCTTTATTTATGATAGTGTCTTTTGAAGTAAGGATTTTCAGTCTCATTTTTACCATTTTTTTAAATTAAAAATCTTTATTCAAAATACCATATGAATTTGTGAAAATAAAAGGATTTTCAGTCATTTTTTTTACTGTTTTATTTTAAAAATCTTTATTCAAAATATCATTTGAAATAAGTATTTTCAGTTTCACTTTGACTGTATCAAATGATTAAAGAAACCCCAGGGAACTCTTCTTGTTAAAATCATTATCTCTTGTTTTGGACATTGAAGTAAGCCTAATTGATATTGTGATTGAACCATATGTTTCACATCCAAATAATTGAGCTGGCTCTTGCAATTTTTTTTCCTTCAAAGGTATTGCTGTTTTTCACTTCACATTTCTCTTAACTTCCAAAATGACAAAAATTTCACATGGGTATCAATATTTTCTGAAAAAGATATTAATAACAAGTTTTGTTGGTTAAGAGTTTGCAAATCTTTCACTCTGAACACAAAACATTATTTATTTTGAATAATTACAATCAACGGTTACAGCAAATGTTCCACCAACGCATGGATTAATTTCTAAACTTTATGGTGTACAATAAATGAATTGTGGTGTAAGGAAAATGGCTTGTGAGAAAGTTTACAATTTTACAAATATTCTTTACTTTATTTTGTTTTTGTTTTTTTTTTCAGACAAACCAACGCATGTTCACAAATTCCAAGTCTTCTGATTGTATTAAAAGAGGTACTGTTCTATTGTCTCTGTCTCTTTCTTTCATCTGGTGCTAAATTATTAAGTTATTTGTGAAAGAAAATGCTCAATGCCTACAAAAGAGTTGGCCCTCATGCTACACTGTTTTGTGTTTAGCCATAACACAGTTTAGGCTGATAAAGTGATTTATTTATAATTTTCATGATCTGGTAGATATGGTACCTGGTATAACAGCCAATGTTCTGATTTGTTTAAAATCTTGTAGAGGCCTATAAAATGTTATATGCTATTCCTTTTTTCAGTTGAATGCCAGAAATTTGAATCTTTATAAACACCATCAGAGTTATTTTTTCTTTCTTAATATATCCAATCAAGAATAAGTTAAAATGATATGGCTGCCGGGAATATAAGTTAAAGAAAAGGAATTTGAAAATACATTTTTTGCCTTCTTTTCTCAATATTTTGAATCAACTGAAGTTCTCACTATCTATACTTTCATGCAAACTCTTAAAGTTTGGAAGCTCCGAACTGTGCTTTGTTCAACATATCAACTCCTTATTATGTAAAATTTGCAATATCTCGCTGATTTGGACCAGTTTTGACACATATCAAATTTTTAGAAGCATTATGATTCCTATGCAATACATTAACTCATGACTACGCCCCGGACATGTACGTCTGTAACTTTTTTAGATAAAGAGTTTCATTTAACACAAGTTCATGTGAGTTTTAAGAACATTTTTGTTGCACAGGGTGTTGGCAATAATATGTAAAAAATCAAAAAACGCTTGTGATCATCAGAATTCTTTGTCATATGCGTCTCTTCTACTCATTTAACTAGCGGATGTTGAATGTTTGGAGCATGAGTGATGAGCTAAGGTTTGCTTTTGACTTTTCTGTATCTTCAGGACAAATTCCAGAAACTGAGTCTGCGAAGAAAAAGGTGGAGAATGATTTAAAGAGGATTTTGAATTTTGCAGAGGTCAACAGGAGCACCAATTACACTGAGCCCACCAACCTAATGGATGTCACGGCAAGATCACAAGAAGATAGCGCTAACAGTGGTACTCTTTTGTTTTCTATCTTAAGCAGTAAAGGTATTATTGTTTTGGGGTTTTTTGGCAACAACCATTCCAAGTGAGTTATAGTGCAGGAAATTATTTTAAAAACTTTTTGTTCACTAGTTACCCCTAGCTTTCTTAGTTACAGCTCAGAATAAATATTAAGGTTGAATTTGATAAACGTGAAAAGCTGTCAGACGTGAAACTGAATTGGTATCAAGGAAAATCTAGGTCATGCATTTCCTTAACCTTCATATGCTTAGCATTTGTTATTCGTTCAACTAGACAAGTTCTTTTTGCAGAAAAGCTTAACCTTTTCACTACACCAATGCAGCGCTTGTGTATTCTGCCCGTACACACCGCATCTCGTTGTTTGACTTAGACGCATTGCACTGTGGTTCCATTATATTCACTCGTCCCCTGCTATTTTTTTTTTTTTTGTCATCTAAATTTTTTTTTTTTCAAACCAATAACTTCAACTATTTTAGGATGTAAGATATTATCTATACCAACACAAAGCAATAAAAGAATTGGGAGGGGGTTAAATGACTTTAAAAAATATGCTTGTGAGAATAGCCAGCCAAGCAAACACAGGGAATAATAGAATTTAGACCATGCAATGGTAAAAGGTTAAGCATGTGTAACTGACCTTTAATTGCTACTTTACCATAAGTTTAAGTTAAAAGTCTCGGTTAGCAATGATTTCTTAACTTTTTTCTAAGCTAAACAGATAAAAGAAATTATTAAGTTTCAAAAATGATTTCATAGTATGGATTGTTTCTGCAACCTTTGATTCAGTGACCTTTGGCATTAGGCTAAGAAAAACAAATTTGTGATAACTTACATTTTTTTATACTTTCTTTTCTTACCCAGGAGCTGAGGTTTCGGCCATGGAAGTAGATGCTCCCCTCCAAAGGTAATGGTATAGTTTAGCACAATTTTTGTTTGAAAAAATATCAATTATTCATTTTTAATCTAATCCCATTTAAATTGCTGCATTTTTTTTTTCAACAGTTTCTACTATTTTCAAAAAAGTTATTACTATTGTCTTCAGTTCTCAGGCTTTGACCAACTCATGCCAAGGGGACTTGCGTAGGCAGAGTCCGCACCAACTGAAGGAGAGGTTTCCAGCGACGAGTAATGCCACCACTGTGCCTACAGCAGCTGCGGCCTCAAAATCAAAAAGCAAGAAGCCGACAACTGGAAGAATTGCCTCCAGGTCATTACATAAACAGATATATATGTATGTCTCAAGCTTTGAATTATCTCTGCCTCAAAGATGTAAGGCTGACCATGGCTGAGGCCTTTATTAAAGAAGACCAACTTTGTTGTTCTTCTTTGCCACTCAAAGAAAAACAGGATCCTAAAAATACTTTTTGCTGATAAGACTTCGTGGCCCTGTAATTATCTCACATAGATGTCTGCAATAGACTAACTCTACATGCCATACACTTTTTTAATATATGATGATAATCACTAAGTTACAACTAAAATCCCTAAGCACTGGGCAAATAACAAAATGATTAAAAACTAACATTACCAGGTCCTACTCTATTTCCAAGGACATTATACATACCTACAGTGATATTTATACAAAAAAAATACATTTCCTGTTTTTCTAATAGTTGTGAGTCAACGTTTTCAAGCCCAGCAAAAGATGAGGAATACCTTGAACCAGTGAGTACCTTTATATTGCACTTCATATTTCTTTTTAAATTCTTTTGTGATATAATTGTTGTAGTCGCAAGAGATTTTAAAACAGCTTTATAACAGCTTTGGGATAAAAAAATGAACACTTCAGCTTTAATGAATCTGGTTCCACATCTAAAGTTAGAAATAAGTTGACACAAGTTTTCAATAAAAATTCTTTTGCCTTGAATTGAATTGGATGACTATAGTGTGTGCATCAGTCCTGAAATAGCTTACTTTATATTGCATGTTTTACTAAACAATTGACACGACCAAAAGATATTCATAAGGTAGATTCAGTTCTCTTATTGAACTTTGATTGTATGTGTAAAATGAAAATAACATTCTTGGGGTCCTGCAAAGTTATAGGCCCTATCAGAATCTTTTTTCCATGTCTGTGTCACAGTGACATAAAACCAATTTAGTCTAAATTTGAATTGTTTTGCTATCATTAACTTATATTCGTACAAATAAAACAAAACTGGCTATTACTTTACATAACTATACTTTGGCTGTTAAATCTTTATTTCTAGCGTATACTGTCAGTAGTTATACAAATACCCTCCACACAGTTTATCAATACACGCACTTTGTTGTGGTTTTTAAGGTTAACAGACATTTGCTGAACTGGTACTGGCAAGCATAACATTCACATCTTTTAATATGCCTCACATATGTGTCAAAAGTTACAATTTCCCTTTCTTAGGTGTTTCTGTTTTGAACACCACATTTTCCTTGACTTACAAACATAAAAAATTCCATGATGTTTTCATATTTTGTGTACAGATATTAAAACTCATGTTGTTTTTTTTTTCAAATAGAGAGAAAGAAGAAAAATGCAAATATATTCAGGTGTTTTCTTGCTTCAGAATTTCCTACATTTGCACTGGCTGTGAAACATTATGGTTAAGCTTTCTGAAAGCTTTTAAAGATTACAAACCTACTGGGATGTATCTATTTCTCAGGAAGTCCCTGTCCAAGCCACTGCCGAAAAGTTTGTAACAGAACTGAAAACAAAGATAGCTCTCATGTTTCCCAATAGAGGTAATGCTCTATAATTTACATACATTTTTTTCCACTAAATTATTTCTTCCGATATATTAATAAAAAATTTTTCACTGTAGGGTTAGACAGCATCCATGTGAAATTTTTTGCAGTACATGTATTTGTAAATTCTGTTGTGGACAAACCAAATACAGTATCTCTCATATAGTTTACACTGCAGATACTGCACTTCGTTTGTTGCGGGCAGATTTGTCAAAAAAGCTTCAACTGAATGCGACAGTATTGTACCTTACCTTCCATCTTATATTCTTTACAGGCCCTTAACTTTTTTGACAATGTTGGGAATTCCGACAGTTTCTAAAATTAATTTTGGCTTCAAAGGCCCAACGATGTGCTTGACATGCATGTTTTCAAGCCTAGTTACAGGTCTGCCCTTACATCTTCAATCATGACTTTCAAGCTACATTGGCCTTTGGCAAAAGAAAATTTGTATGTCTTGTTTTTTTTTCTTTTTTGTACAAATGTTGTTGGTGACAGCAATCTTTAGATACTTCATATTTGAATACTATTATGTTGCGCAGAAACTTCTAAATATGTAGTTTTGTTTATGA
>BMAT01002205.1:957820-968624 GCA_019649035.1 Elysia marginata | reverse complement strand
TACACTGCAGGCTACCATTTCCACGTCGATACACTGCAGGCTACCGTTTCCACGTCGATACACTGCATGCTACCATTTCCACATCGATACACTGCAGGCTACAGTTTTGCAACCGATACATTGTAGGCTACAGTTTTCACATCGATACAACGCAGCTTACAATTTCCACATCGATACACTGCAGGCTCTAATTTCCCCATCGATATAATACACGACAGGCTACACTATTTTGCACAAATACACAATGCAAAAGAGACAACTCGATCTGATAAATTAGAAGCTTTTTCCCCCTTGAGTCATGTTGAAATTAATTAGTAATAACTGCGTTTTTATTTATAATCCCTAGGCACAGTATTATTTCAAGTGCAACTAATCGCTGTAAAGAATAATAAACGAAGGTTGAACTGAGATTGTACATAATTTGTAAATATGTTTGTTTATAGCTAAAAAAAAAGCAAGTGCACACGCAAATATAATTTCGGATTCACAGAGAAGAAAAAAAGTCATTGAAAGAAATAATACCGTAACGACGTGTTGCGTAGCTTTACTGACTTAATTTGTAATGGAACCCAAACTATACATGTCTTTGAATTGGGTCAGTTTTTGTTACTTTCTCTGACGTTTGATGTCGGGTAAACAACCGACATAGGAGGATAATTTTGTATGTTACTTTACCATTACCATCACAATCAATTCGTACTTTGATTTCATCTGCAAAAAATACCAACAAAGCACTCTGTCAGTTTTAATCCTTTGGAGATCAGATCTGTCAGAAAGTAGCTTTGAATGTTATTCTCAGCAAGCCGATGATAGCATAGTTTCAATCCTTTGGAGATCAGATCTGTAAGAAAGTAGCTTTGAATGTTATTCTCAGCAAGCCGATGATAGCCTAGTTTTAATCCTTTGGAGACCAGATCTGTCAGAAAGTAGCTTTGAATGTTATTCTAAGCAAGCCGATGATAGCCTAGTTTTAACGAAAGCTTAAGCTTTGCCATATTTATTCGACATTTGAATGAAATGTTCCTATTGCCGTCAAGGAAAAACCAGGACATGTCACATTACGTCATTAAAATCAATACAATGATTTTATGCATGAATAAATTTCTTTTCCTTTAATTGAAACATGAAGTTAAATAACTTGCCCTCTCTATTCTATAGAAAATAAGATGGAAACTCATACACTTATTCTACTATCTACTCAAAGGTTCCAAAAAAAATGAGGCCAAAAAATTCTGACTTGTCTGGTTTTTCTCTTGACGCTTTCTTTGTTAACACGCTATGCAACATTGAAAGACGCTGTCATCATGTTTATTCGCAAATTAATGCTCGTATCATTTGAAAACATTGTGACCCCTGCTTTGTCGGGGAGTTGTTTAAATTTTCTCATTGTTACTCAATTGTCTCATTGTTACTCAATTGTCTCATTGTTACTCACTGAATGCTCCTTGGTGTAAAATAAAATGCTGTTGATTTCATGATTGTCTCCCTAGATTTATTCATGTTTTTACAAAAGTGTGTTTGATTTCTGTGATATCATATGAAATTAATAAAGACTTTAATGTATCTGTATTGTCTCACTATTAGATCGTTTTTACGTACCGATTCCTTTTTAAGCCTTTATGGTTTTCATATTAAACAAGTAATTACAAGGATGTTCCAACAATTTAAACGAGCAATAGTTTTAACAAGCTTTCTCGAGGCATTACTGACAACAATAGTTTGTGTTGTGTTCAGCGAGGTAAAAACAAAAAAAGCTTTTGCGAGGAAACAAAGAAAATTGTATCTTTATTTTTTTTGGTTTCCTTTTAATGTTCCAACATGGCCACATGGTGAAATCTTCGTCTCGTTTCCATATCATCTCGACGCCAACCCCCAGCTGTAAAAAAAATTTTTTTTCCGTTTTTCATAGCCTGTGGAGGAAGTTGTTGGTCTGTAGCCTATTGGGTTGTTTCAAGACAAAGATCTCTTGTGTGTGAAATACAAAAGGTAGACTTCTCAGTGAGATCTGTTCTATGTGTGGGTAGTTTAATAGAAAAACTCTAGCGCTGAATCTAAGCCTTACGACGCATCATTGCCCAAGGGGAACTACTCTAAACTAATTTCATACAACAGCCCTATCGAGGCTGGGCACATTACGTAACTAAGCGTCTCGCTATCAAAATGCCGGACAGAACCGGAAGTTAGAGTTAAACTCTTTTGTTCAATGAATCAATATAACCCTAATTTACGTAGATCTATATTGATCCTCAGCACGAAAGAGTTATACTTTATCAGCCGGGATCGTCAGCCTCTTTGGTAACGAAATGCAACATTTTTGCAATGTGCACACCCTCAATACCCTCACACCTAGCGAGAAAGGCAATGATCATCATGAGAATCAGGGCGCAGAAAGACGGGAAACTTCCTCAAAAGTTTCAACAGCTTAACTTTAAATTTGTCGGTTAACTGATAGGCGACTACACAATGTGTGGTCACTCCTGGTTCCCTAATAACTAAATTCACTTGTCGGGCTGTGCGTAAGACTCTTCTACCTCAAATCTCTTTGTATCTCTCTGTTTCTATGGCTTAATAAAGCAATGCCGTAGCTCTTTAGAATCATTTATTCAATATTGTACAATGTTGTATAAAATAAGCGCTGAATCCGAAATAAAAAACTTTTGGGAAAAAATTTGTTCGAATCTATATCGACGTAAGTTCTTCTAAAAGGTGCGGAATCGTAGATCAAAAGTGCTTCAACGTTCAAGATCGATTTATTTAACCTGCGTAATATTTTTTCCCTATCGTGCCACACAAAGGGTGAGAAATTCGCAAGAGTGGAGGCGGAAGAGACTGTACTCACCTAGTGGTGACGTAGAATAAGATCAGAAACATTGTAGTTACATTAAATTTCTTGAAAATAAAACCAAATCCCAAACTTGATCCGTTTTCTAAACATGTACTAGAACATACTTGTTTTTCTTGCAAAATAATTTTGACCTAAACCTACGTCACAACCTGGGAAACACAATCTCTTCCGCGTTCCTTCTTGAAGATTGCGCATCTTTTTGTGTGTCTAGATGGGAAAAGATATTACGCAGCTATATAAAAAAAACACTCTTAGACCTTTTTTGATACGCAATTACGCACCAATAGGCAGATTTAGGTCAGAATCATTATCCAAAGTTTAATGTTGGTTTTGTCAGAGTGTCGCCAACATGACTGTCTAGATGTCTTATGTTATGGCTTTCAGTCTTATTATTCTTCGCTTACTATAAATACTAAATTTACGTTGCTGCACAAAAGTCAACGATAGACCACTGTTGCTTTATAAATCATGTCTGATAAGATGAGAAAGTTAAACTGCGAGTAACAGCCGGTGCAAAAGAATGATTAAGAAAATGAGAGTTTGACTTAGGCCTACTTGATAAAAATCATCAAAGGGAAAACATCTTAAATCCTGAGACATCCCACTTTACATCGCGTCAGCGTTCTCTTATGTCGCGCACAAAATTGTAGTGCCAAGAGGCGCATACAAAGTTGATTTGCTAAGAGACACAAATAAATTTCTCAAGGGACGTCATAAAATGTAAGTTTAGAGTCGAATGGGTCTATCTAGAGAGGACACATTTTTTTACACACTTCAATCTGCCAACCATTTTGAAAGGCGGAAGAGCACAAATAAACAAAACAGTTTCACCCTCTTCGTTTGTTGATTTCTGCGTAATCGAGATCTATAACTCTATATGGAAGATATCGTTGATCCACTATCTGTATTAGGCTAGATCTAGATCTAGAGTAGGTTTTGAACGCCGCTTTTCTTCCATTTTTTGGCTCAGCGTGTGATGTTTTCTCTTTATTTTAGCCTTAGGGCCTAGATTCTGCGTGTCAAGTGTCGTAATTTCTGAAGGTCACCCCTTCCATTACTGTTGCTTAATGTCATCCCTTACAGGAGAAAGTGCCCCAGTTATATAAAGAAATGACAAAACATAAAACTATTGCTAGTGAAACACTCAAATACTCACACACCAGAGTATTTATTTCAAGAGTAGAGCTGTAGGCCTAAGTAGTTCTTGGCCTTATGAATTCAGCGTTTCTATCTTCTCTAAACTTATGTGAAGTGGCACATACAACACACATAGTTTGCATTTTCCGTTTTCAAGGGCAATCACTGCAAGGTCATTAACCAATGGTATGAGATTTTAAGAATGTCACTTTTTAGCTAGTTAAAAGCACGTACTGTATATAATTCATTCCACTCAAAGTATAACTCAAACGTGGACCGCCATTACTTTGATGTCTTTTTAAAGAATTTGCAATAGAAGGGACAGTTGTTAAAAAAATCTTCTATTTATAAGAAAACCCAAAATGCACTTGATAATATTATGAAAATTAATACAGAGAACTAAAGGCAGGGTGAACTGGAGATCCCAATTTATGATCAGTTAGTACATTATGTCTGCACTGGTATCAGGCAAAACGTGACCTTCATATCTAAGAAAACTCGACATGCAGAACATTGACCCTAAGTCTAAAACTGAAGAGAACATGACACCTAGAGCCTAAAATTAATGAAAAATGGCGTCCAAAACTTACGATAGATCTAGGCCTAATACAGACTCTAAATCAAGACATCTCCTAGATCTAGCTCTAAATCTAGATTATCTAGTTTTTTTCTATATCTAAGTCAAAATCTTTAGACATTAAATTAGGAATTCGGAGCTAGATCTAACCTATATTCTACAGAATTAAAAAAAAACTGGGAAGCTGTCAAAACAAGTTTATTTATAGACTGTGCTCTTCCAACTACAGTACTATTTTTTTTCGAACTGTGTAAAGTGCGTCCTAAAATATTAGGCCTATCACCCACCGTCAATAATCAAAAACCTGCCTCAAGGAATAGATAAAAGTGTCACTAATCAACGATTTTTCCAATGCAAACCTTGAAGGGGCGGCAATACGGTATAACGCAGCACTAAAGAAAAACGGACTCTTGAAAGTTTCGACATATGCAGAAAACAAAACCGACACAGCAAACTTACACACAATGAGAACAAAGGGAACCAAACAACAGATAAAAATAAAATGAAAGAAGCGAAGACAATGAACAGGAAAAAAAGACGCATAACTTGTTTCGATCCGCCTTACAGTAAAAATGTCTCTTCAAATCTCGGAAACAAGTTTTTTAATCTTCTCAACTCCTGCTCTCCATCAAACCATAAGCTCTACAAAATCATCAACAAGACACCACCAAACTCAGCTACAGCTGTATGCCCAGGATTAAGCAAACCATCAGTATTTACAACAAACAATTATTCAAAGAAACTTCTAAAAAGACGGTAGGCCTACCGTAGAACAGATTCTGCAACTGCAGGGACAAAACATCGTGCCCCTTTAAAGGAAAATGGCTTTTAAAAAAGCTTAGTATAGCAGGCAGCCGGTCATACAAGCACTAACACAATAGACATCCACCGCTCTTTTGTGACTTTAGGTTTTCAAGTTTTCGTAATGGGGTTGTTGGGAAAATCATTACGGGCATTTTAAGTTGTCAAGCGTGTATTGCATAACATTTCACTTGGCAGAAACTTTGAGTTTTTTTTACTTTTAATCTCGATCTATCAACTTATGATGAAATACTGATGGTACTCTTACATTGTGATGCATCACTATTTCATCAGTTGAGTTTCTGTTATTATTCTTAAATGTTTGTGTTTAGATGGAAGATAACTCGAGTTTTTAACGTTTTCTCGTTGCTCAATAGAATGGTGCTTTCCCTTTTTGGTGCTCTCTAGTCTATGAACAGTGAAAAAAAAAGTTCAACATTATCACATAAGGCATCTACTTCAACAAAGCAATTGAAAAAAAAAACTCAACTAATTTTGTGTAGATATAGCATTAACAGCTCTACATTTGCTTTTCATAAAAAAAAAACAAAAACAAAAAACTGTGAACGTGAAATTTAGAACTTAATGATTCTGAAACAATGCTGAAACAACTTTTTATGAGAATCTACCTGAATAATTCTACTGTCTGTATTCGTTTTATAATTTTGCCCCGCCAATCAAAGTGCAATATCTGCAGTAAAAATTATAAGGTAGATAGTGCACTTTGACCACGGCAGAACTATTGGGTTTTTTCGAATTCAATTACCATGTGATAACTATTATCGGCGTATTCAGTAGGCTAATAGCAGCAACAATACTGACAGTTATGCTGCCCGAGATAATCAAAGTGCAGTATCTCTAGTGTTATCCATATTGGAAATGCTGCTCTTTGTTTGTCCTCGGTAGATTGAACGATAGCGAACACAGACAGACAACCACCTACACACATAAACCCATCAACTTTTTCTTTGGTCTTATAGAAACTGTGTGTGACATGAACAAACGAAGACAAAATGCAATTGTTATGAAATAGACGCAGGCGAATGTTTTGCTAACATGTGCAGACTTTATTTACTTATTTATACATCACATACACAAATACAGTTTTCGAGATATGTCTATATTAATATAATTTACTTGTTATCATTGACGTGAAAAGCTATTTAACTTTTTGGGTTCACAAGAACAGATCAAATGGTTAGCATAGTTTACACTGTTATTGGTAAATCTTAAGCTATCCTCCCTCAAAATGGTAACTTGTGGCATCGAAAGAGCAATAAAGAAGTTTCTATTTAATTTTAAGAAAAACAGAGATCTCTTTCGAGCTGTTTTATAAACTCTAAGAGAACTGGAACTGTGCTAATATTTCTGACCTATATCCGTATCTTGATTTTTACTACAGGTGCGGATTTGTGTATCCAAAATGCACTGCGAGCGTTGTGTTATGTTTTCCTATTTTGTCACTCAAAAGGATGCGCAATTAGCAAGAATGAAGGAAGAAGAGGTTGGTTTTTTTTTACCAAGATGCACGTGAGATATAGATCAGAACCATTCCAAACATTTTTGAGTATTCCTAGGAACACAGTAGGGTTAGCAGTGCGATTTTTTTACAAACAAAATATTAAGCTTATCTAACAAATGACAAAAACTTTTAATAATATAAAAAAGTAGCCTACGCTCAAATGACAAACTGAGAGTACAAGATGTCTATAAGTTTTATTGAACTTGCAAGCTTCTATTTACAGCCGATACTATTTCATCATTGGTACATTAGTGTGTATGCAAGAGTGTTGCCGAATTCATCACGAAAAAAACGGTTTTACTATTATCCAAACAGCTCCTTATGTTTGATGCAGCTCTAAGTACGAATCAAAATGTTAACTACTTTTCGGTTATTTTAATTTCAGTAAAACTTGGAATGATTCAGCCACTAGCTTCTTTTTTTTTTCACCAAGTCTTGAAAGAGAGATATAAGAAAAAAAATATGCAAACAGAAGACCCACGAAAACTCGACATGTATCCCAGAATAATAATAACGATAAGATACCCAGTAAAATCCGCAGCTATTAACCTCAAAAAGGTTACATATTATTATTTTTTTTTGTTTTATAGTTTCCTAGGTGTTAGTTCTAATAAAAGAACTTTCCTATTTATGGGGCCAATAAGATAGGCCTACCATGGCGCTGGGGTTAAAATTGAATCATAAAATTTGTTTAGATTCAAAATTAATTACCCCATTTGAGTTAAAAACTATCGAACTCGTAAACAAATAAGATGGGCAAGGTCAGTGAGTGTAATAAATACTTGATAAAATTTATCTCACTAAAACTGAAAGGGACTTAACTCTTGTTAAACAGTTTTCCCCAAGTTTTGAGGCGCAGTTATCAATTTTGGTTTAAGCTTCGTCACAAATTTGATTTGTTGGTGTTTATTTATGCTGCTCGTTTTGTTCTTGCTTTGCTTTTATTATTGTTGTTGTTGTTGTTGATGTTGTTTATGTTGTTGATATTAATGATGGCGATGATGACGATGTTGTCGACAATACCCATTCAAATTATATTAATTTTATCTTTCTGGTGACTCACAACAGTTAAAAGCAAACTGATAGTATTTATAATCTCGTTATTGTTATTAGGATCGGGTCGTAGTCTTGCGCAGTCCTCCATCAGTGTAGGATAGTGCAACCAAAGAGAATAAATACTCCACTCACAAGAGCTCTCACTCTCTCATCGTGTGGCATGCTTTGTCGCAATGCAACTGAAGACGTCAAGGGAAAAACAGGACAAGTCACATTTAGGGTATAGGGCCTACATCATTGAAATCAAGACATTGATGCTAAGCATGAATGAAGCTCTTTTCCATTGATTGAAACATGAAGTTTAATAATGTGTCCTCTCTATTCTGTATATATAGAACTTAAGATAGAAACTCATACATTGATTCTCCTACCTACTCAACAGTGCCGAAAAATGAGACGAAAGAAATTGTGACATGTCCTGTTTTCCTCCTGACGCCTCGTTACTATCAGTGTATGTCTCGGACAGGGTGGGGTGAAGAAACCACCGCAGTCGGTAATAGGTTTATAGAGACTGTTGCTGCGCTGGTAGTTCTGCCGTGGACAAACGAAATGCAGTATCTCTCATATTGTTTACATTGCATATATTGTTTTTACTTTGTACAAGGTAGAGCTGCCATAGGCAAAAAAAAACCGTGGAGTTATACCTCTTGTCTGAGTGGGAATTTATTCTCTTTGGTATAACCTGATGTGAGTTTAGATACCGGTGGATCCTGTAGAGGAGGTCGTGTGGCCACTAGAGGGTCTGTCCATCAGACTGGATAGCTGCTCGTCTGCGTCGTACAGGCCCAGGACGGTAAGCAGTTCCGTTCTGAAGCGACGTCCGGTCAGGCAGTACAGGAAGAAGTTCAAGGACGAGTTGAAGACGATTCCGCATTTCGCGACGGCGAAGGAGGAGTTGACGATAAACATGTTGAACTGGTGTTGGATAGAAAACGACGGTGGATTGATGAGAACATTATTTTACCAGATATAGAGTGAGGAGATGGAGGGGGGGGATAGTGACAAGACAACCACTGAAATAGAAAAAGAGAAGGGGTGGAAAATCAAATCCGAAGAAATAATTGGTATTTCCCTACTACAGTACTACTGCCAGCAGTCTCAATAGCTTCGGTGGTTAACTTGAGATGCCAGTCTGGGAAAACTTTTTGGGTTTTCTTGTAACCACCAGGCACTAATTTCGTCGCCAGGACTCTCAAAGACTGCAATAATAAGGGTAGCTTGGAAAGTGAAGGCAAACTACCTGAGCTCACCGAGTGCCGAGAGTAAAGAGGAAGCTCGTTCCATGAATCAGCTGTTTGTATCGTCTATTATAGGAATTAGTTTCTTTTATGGAAGATGCTTGATTGAAGGATAGTTTTACAAGCCCAATTCCACTTCAAAGGTGCTCTAAGGGCTTGGGTCCCAATGACAATTTACGGGCTGCCACCCAGAGACTAGCGGGGATACCATGACTTAGCCTCAGCCGGTCACATTATACTGACATCGACCCAACCAGTAGGGGCCCGGACTGTGCTCGGCTGTATCTCGAATCCACGACCTCTGGGCCACGGAGCGAGGCCTCTACCAACTGAGCTATTTATGGAAGATGCAGAACGAAAGAAGTCAGCCTGGTGCTTGCAGTGGGCGTCCTACTCCTACTCCTCCTTTCCTGAATCAGCTGTTTGTATGGTTTAAAGGAATTGAGTTTGTATCGTTCATAGGAATGAGTGTCTTTTATATATGGAAGACATAATACGAAGAAGGTCAGCCTTGAACCTGCAAAGGCGTGTGTCTTTTGTTAGCTATTACGCCTGCTGAGATTCTGAGGATGTCGAGGTGGAGGAATCTGCAATGGTTCGCGAGGTTATTTTTCCACGTGTGTCTTTGTTCTGTTGTCTATGAAATGTCCCGTTTGGTGAGTTGTGGGTTTGGTAATCAGTTTTCATATAATGTTTGTTTCTATTCTTTTGCTAACTCCTCCCTCTTGGGCGCAAATTCTAATTAATTCCATGTGTTAAGATCTTTTATTTCTTTTCCGAATGTTTACAGTGTTACTACCTAGTTTTCTAACCATTCGCTCCAATGAGTCGCGAGGGGGCACTCTACACATTCGCGGTCCATGGGGGAACAACGTTTGACACCGAGCCGAAAGGGTGTGCAAAGTCTCTACTAAATGTGACAACATGAAATTAGCATTAATACCTTAGTCTATACTGGACAGTAAGAACGAAGCGGTGAAGTAAATTTAAGGACTAGTAAAAAAAAAAGAGTACTAGAAGAACTCTGTTAGGTATGGTGTATTTAGACTACGAGTGGGGGATAATCTGATAATCCTACTGTTTTTTTTAATATTTATGAGTCAAAAGTTATACAGAAATAGAGTATTTGGAAAAAAAAAGAATTTTGAGAGGTTATTGATTGATATGAACGTATCATGCTACTTGCTACTCATATCATGCGCCAATGTCTTCTAAACTTACTATAGGTCATATTATTTTAATTGACAAGATGTATTTTTCTGCCTCACCACCCTCTCTTTCTCAGGCCAGCGTACCACCCACCCTCACCACCTTGGCGCAATCCACCCACCCCCCTCACCAAATCCTTACCCCTGCCGGTTTCTTCATGTACATGCACTGGATGATACACTGCATGCCAATGAAGACGAGGAAGGTGAAGGTCACAGCCAGTAGCAGACGTGTGATTTGGTTCTCCGACTGCTTGGTGTGCTTCGCTGCAGCGGAAGTCTTCTTGCCCTCGTTTTTCTTGTTGGACTCTCTTACCTGGGAGTTAGAAAGCAGTGGCGAGCCGGTCAGTGGTGTAACGCTATCTAACCCTCAACATCATCATCATCATAAGGGAGTCCTCTTCCCCCGATAACAACCCA
>BMAT01002205.1:624964-636873 GCA_019649035.1 Elysia marginata | reverse complement strand
AACTTCAGGTCCGAGAGAAAAGACAAATACGACTGGCTTGCTTTGAATTTTGTTTACTTTTGTTTGATGCACGCTCTTTGATACCTTCACTGTAAGAAATTCCTACCCCAACTATTTATCTTCAGTTTTCACTTAATACACGTTATTATTAGTTGTAGGCCATCATATATCAAATTATACCTAACTTGAAATGATTTTTCAGAAGAAAAAAAAAGCCCAAAAGCAATACAAATCACATTACTAATAAATTCTTCCTCCTCTTCTTCTACTTCTTCTTCTTCTTCTTCTTCTTCTTATTATTATTATTATTATCACTATCATTATTATTATTATTATTAATAATAATAATAATAATAATAATAATAATAATAATAATAATAATAATAATAATATAACTATTGTTATCATTATTTTTTTCTTGTTGTATTAGTACATTGTAGTTGTTCTTTTTCTTGTTTCTACTCAACATCTTTTAACAAATTCCACAAACACCTATTCATAGGTTACAAACACCTAAACAAAACGACTACGCTACAGCTAAACGGAGAGTGAAACCGAAAAAAGCTAAGCATAGAAATTTCGTAATCTAAATTATGTCTTATGATCACTTGACATAAACTTTCAATGTCCGGTCAAGTCACATGCCCTTCTTAGCCACTTAGATCTACACCAGCTATTGTTTTGTAGGTGATTGCAATTATTAACCCGGATATCAAAGTTTCCGCAGGAATTTCGGCAGCATTTGTACTTGACACATATCCTATCTATACCATCACCTCATGTCCTCGAAATGAATATAAAACAGCTGCACGTATAAGTACTTACTCCTCCCCCTCCTACTACTGCTGCTGTTTCTACTACTACTACTGCTACAACTACAACTACTACTACAACAACTACTTTTTACTACTTCTACTACTACTACTGCTGCTGCTGCTACTACTTCTACTAATACTAGTACTACTACTTCTACCACTACTACTACTACTGCTACTACTACTACTACTACTACTACTACTACTACTACTACTACTACTACTACTACTACTACTGCTACTACAACTACCACTACTATTACTTTTACGGCTGCTGCTACTACTATTTTCAACAGGAAACCAGTATGAGAATTGAAAAAAATTAAAAATTGTACTAAAACACAAGAAATGTCATTTCATTTAAAACAGAGTTGAATTCTTTGAATCTTTTTGCTTTTTTAGATCTTACAGTTTCTGCCGAACTAACGCAATGAATCAAGCTTATCGCTTAGTAGATTGGTGTTTAATTTATATATTATAAGAAGGTATTTTTCAATAGCATAAGAAAAAACTTAAGCATGTAGGCCTACAATGTATACCACAGCATTATGATGAGAAAAGCCAAGGGGTTAAATGGAGGTTTCTCTTGCCAAGCTGAGCTGATTTCTTTACAAAGAGCATACAGGTTAGGAGGGAGCTATCATTTTTTTAATGTCTTTCATTAAATAGTCAGATATTAATAAAGCGTTCATAGGTTTTAATTAGTTTGATATCTTTCTCTGTGTACTTTTTGTCAAAAATAGTTATGGGAACCTTACTGCTTTTTTATGTTACTATTGTTAGAGAAAAAATGTATGATCCCTGCCCATTCTTTCTCTGTATCAGTAAGGTCTTCTCGTTGAATACATGTGTAAGTTTCTTGTAGTGCTGCTAGCAAAGTGTGATTCCTTAAGAAAATGACAAATCGTTTTCTTTTCCTTTTGGAATTCTTTAGTCCCTAAGCATTCCATTTGGGGGATTTAAAAGAAGTCACTATACAAAAATAAATGATGAGAAACCTTTAAAATTCTCCTGCAGAAAATATCATGAAGAAAGATTATTTGAGCTCCGTCATGACATTCTATGCAGATGCTCAATATCTGAGAGCTATGTATCATGATTCTTTTTCCTTTCCCCACTTAAGAATGAACACACTAGTGAAAAAATAATATAATTCACTGAGGCTACAAGTAGACAAAAAACAAAACAAAAAAAACAAAACATGCAACCAGACAATAAGGGAAAAAATGTTTTTGTACGAAAAAATATTCAACAATAAAACACAAGGCTATTCATTTTATAAGCTTTTCAATTTTATTATGAAAAAAAAAAAAAAGAACCTGAAAGGCATGTAAAATCAATGTTGTTATATGAATGCAAATCAACGTATGACATCAAATTCTTGGGAGAATGTAAATAAATGTATAATATATAATATTTATATGTTATAATAATAATAATAATCATTGATATCAATGACTGTACTGTATCGTATATAGAATAATAATAATTTTTGTATAACCTGGAATATATGCAACAAGTAAGTAATGAATTGTGAACAAACGGAATGATCAGAGCCAAGCAGAGCAAGAGAGCGAGAGAATGCACAGTCTAGTCTGGAAGTTGCACAAATAATGTCCGTCCACACAGTAACTGAAGCACGGTCCATGAGGGGCATAATGCTCACGAGAAATAATTGACACAATCACTTTTCATTTTGGTCGCTGACAATAAAGAAATAAAAGCTTACAGCAATAGATGAACTTGACGAAAATTTTTGCTTGTTTGTTAAAATTAAAAATTTATTGGGCTAGCAAACAAGAGAGAGAGAGAGAAAGAGAGAGAGAGAGAGAGAGAGAGAGAGAGAGAGAGAGAGAGAGACCCCAATACAAGTTCAGGACCTTGTAAATTTTGAAGACAAATAGATGGTGTTAAAACTGTTACAAGACCATCCAATGTAAGGAATGGCTTTGAAGAGCTCAGGCTTAACAAGTAGGTAGGCCTTTTTGTACCAAAGTAAAGTTAATATGGGGGGGATATGATTGTGAGGCGATTTTGAAACTCTGGAGGATGTGACTTAGTTGTGCGTTAGGAAAACATCAAACAACAAAAGATAATTGATGGACTTTAGCGTGGTTGACACATCAAGGGAGAAAACTCTACAATTCTTAAGTAAATGTTTAAATGAGCCAGTTCCTTCCCTTCGTAGGATATAGTAAAAGCCAGGTGTAAAATTCCAATACCAAAAAATGTAAAAATTTGAGGAAACGCAAAACTATACAATACGCAGAAGAAAAGGGATCATTAACGAAACCAGAGCTATACATACTATCGAAATGGTCAAGAGCTCCTTGCCTCGGTTAAATGTAAGTTTTAGACATTGAGCACATCATTCATAGAATGGACAGGAAGCGGTAAGTTTTTAGTTATCAAACATGTTCTTTAACAGTCCTCAAACATGAAGGAAACAATGTGGAAATACAAAATTGACATCTGTATTATTTCGTTTAATTTGGGACACTTAGTTCCAAAAAGACGTTATTTGGTTTAAAATTAAAATGAAAATACATATAAATTTCAAAAACTATATCAATCCAAAATTCTCAAGGCTCTATATTAAACTCCCATACACTTTTGATACGTCCAGTGAAGAGAAGATAACTTCCAAAAATACTTTATTCAATTTAAAATTATAATGAATCTATATTCGAATTTAAAAAAACTATATCAATCCAAAACTCTCATGGCTATACATTAAAGTCCCTTACGCTTTTGATACGTCCAGAGGACATAAATATTATAAAATGATTGAAATGTTACGTTAAACTTAGCCATGAAAGCTGGTATTTCAGAAAACACTGGAAGAGACAGGGAGCATTGTAGGAATATTACAATTTCATGCTATAATTCATGTGGTCTACAACAACATCTAGGTGGTATACTCTATGTTAGCAAACAAATTGAAAGTGTCCATTGTTTCAATTCTTCATACATCGCTTAAATAAAAAACGCCATCAGACTGGCCTAAAGTTAGTGGTAACTCTCTCAAATCAAAATGAAACCACTTGTTCTCCGCAGCCAAACGACAACCACCACCTAAAGTCTAGACCTGTCACAGACTTCTTGCAGGCGAATCTTGCGTAGAACTTATCATGTTTTTTTTTAAAAGACAGAACAATCTCAAGAAACATACAAGAAAATAAAGGCATTATATCATAGGTTGGATGCTATTTGGTGCACACCAGTACTTGTTTTAATATTTGATTTGACTCTCGAGACTACTTTTTTACGATAAGATATTTATATCTCTTGTTTGTTTGGTGCTTTTTGTTTTTTTCATAAAAAGGCCTTAATAAGAGTAATAAGTCAACGAATTTATAAGGGAAACGATTTCATATGTTGCAAAAAAAAACACACACAAAAAAAAGACCTTTTTTTAATCTGGATGAGTTTTACGATTTGATTAAAAAAAAAAAACAAACAACAAACCAACACATAAACTAATATGCTTTTGAATATCAGCCTAAAATGACTTTCTAGGCAAATAAGTAGTATTCCAATTAACACAGATATTGGGGTCGCATAGGGGCCTATGGAATATTTGAGAATCGACAAAAACAAAAAAATGGTTAAAAAATGCATTACAAACTTAAGAACATTGACAAACTAGTTGCATAAAAAACTCTAGAAATAGAACTGTGCTCCTACAAAAGGATGTGTGGGAAACAAAAAAAATGTTGTCCTGGCTTCCAAACTAAGTCACTAGGTCAAAACGGTAAAAATTTTTACCAGCTTCTCAATCTGCTGTAAAAGATTGTTGTCTTCGTGCAAGCTGAGCTATAATATGTCTACAAAGCTAGCGCTAGATCAGCGCAAGGTTCTTTTTGTCTCAACCAATACAACACTTAACACGGACTGGTATCAAGAAAGTTTCGATTTGTCTCAACCAATGCAACACTTAACACGGACTGGTATCAAGAAAGTTTCGTTTTTTACACCAACTGAGTGTAAAGTACATCCCCATGTGTTTTCTATGTTAGAGTCATCTAGAAAAATATATTACACAATAGCTAAATTTATTGCTATGCATTATTATTGTATGTTTTTCTTCTATATTCGGCGCATCATAAGCAATGCTATAGATTACAAGACAGGCCACAGAGCATACAGGTGTCGAGGGCTAGAACGCATGAAGCACATCTACTGGGTGATAGTACAGAGTTTACAGGCTGAGCATGTTAGATAGTAGGGACACTCGAGGGGGGGGGCGTCCCTGGTGGCAAGAGTTACGCAGCAGTGAACAACGCAATGATGCATGTGTCTAGTCAACTACAACATTCAGCTTATAAATACAAGTTTAGCTTACCGTGCACAACCACTTTATACACATATGCTACGAGCAGAGAACATACATGAGGAAGAGTTAAATTTAATAATAAGCTTGAAGCAGGTTAATGATAGCGAAGATAGTGGACAATCGTCTCTGATGATAGTCAAGTCGATCACAAGGTGTTAAAAACTGAGCTTGTTCCTGCACCATGATGGCTGCAGTGCTGATGAAACCTGCAGTCATCAAAGCAAGCTGGTACAGAATGGCAGCGAGACAAATTGCTTTCTTTTTGTCTTCAAGCACTATCTTATCCTCTAAAGAGACCGGGTCCCTGATTGGTGTGGTAACATTTAAAGTTATGAAAAAAACCAACAACAATAACCTTCTTACATTAACCAAAGTCTAAAGTATTTTCAAATACAACCTCTATGATACCTTCTTACATTAATTCTCATCACAAAGTGTTTTGAAATAATGCCTCAAGTAGAACTAAATTTCAAAAAAGGAAGACAACATTGATACTAGGGATAGGGAGAGTGACATACAAATGACATACTACACGGAGATGGAGGTGAAGGGGGGGGGGGGGGACTGAAGCTAATCATTCATATATATCTGAATAATTATTAAATTTGAAATTATTACTTGCAACAACAGCAATGCTACTAAAATGGTGGAATATTGTGTTCTAATGTTTTGCTAAACATAATAATATGTAGATTAGCCACAATATGTACATAAAAAGTATAGCGTTTTTCAAGTTCCCAGGCACTTGGGGAAAGTAGAAATCACACAAAAACGAAGTTTCATCATTTGCGCATTTACACAGAGGCAAGTGAATTTTTTTCTTCCTTTTTTTTGCATTTAGCCAGACACATTCTCCGATTCTAATCATTTGGTACTCAGACATACCAACATTCATGTAAAAAAAACTCCATGTAGGCTACACACAAAATGATGATTTCTTTTTGTCCACCCTGCATTATTGATGGCTTCAAATTAACATTAAGTACTTGTGAACTTTTTACAAACCTGCAGCGAGTGAAGTGGGTTAAAAAGCTAGGCCATAGATGTAGATAAAAGATGATTTCCTAAGCCGCTAACTCAGAAATTTCAACAGAGGTAGTCGGTTCAAAACCTACAAAGACATACTTTTTTTTTTACATACTAAACATCTACTATTTTTCACCTCAACTGGAGTATTCCATGCTGCAACCCGTACCATAGAGGTCACATCTTAACCTCTTCCATGAGCTGAAGAAATGAGACAAACAAGGCATGCACATGGGAGCAGACAAAATCCTCCTGAGTCCAGGCAGGAATCAATTGTAAGGCCCAGCCACGCTCACGACCTCAGACCTCAACTTATCAACTAAAGTTGCAAACAAATCAGACTCCTAGTTACCGATACAGAAAACGCATGAATCTTGTGGGTGAGGACATTAAAAAATATAATCATAAAATTGCCTAAACAGAATAATGTATGATGTCAAATCAACAAAACCCTGACTTTCAAATAAAAAAAAACTTTTTTCACCACACAAAAGTATGTTAAAGATTGCTGTTTTATAGGCCAACTTACAACACCCTCGATGAGTGTAAAATAAAATATGTGGAGTGGGGAGAGGGGGGGTCCAGGTAACCTCATATCATCTCAAGTTCTCAAAAAAATATATATATAAATGAAATCTATGTCTTGATATATATGTATGTTCATATTTATGACATAATAAACAAAAGAAAAGGGGTGGAAAATTGTCACATTTCGTCACTCTCGAGTATCTTGGTAACTTCATGACAAACATAAAAAATTACCGAGCCAAAACATCAAGTAAGATAAAGACAAAAGTCTTGTGAATTTAGTCCCACTGTTGAATGCCACGGTTTTCTCACATGGCACAAGGGATCAGACGTAATAGGTAGATGGAATGTTGCTTAGTTCGTAACAAGTGCACTAAAGTTTACTTGAACATAATTTGTAAAAAAAACTTTTGTAATGTATGAATGGTAGGCCAAATAATTACTCTCTTGACAAGGTTTTATGTCAGTTCTTTTCAAGCTGTAGCATTTTTACATGAGAAAAAAGAAAAAAAAACCCAAGAAAATTTGTGGAGTGTAGCATGAGCATGTGACCGCTTTAAATATATAGTAAGGAATACTTTTTTTCTAAAAAAAAAGATGAGATATTTACTTATAATTCTCGGCTGCATAACATTATGTATGCCAAACTTCTTCAAAGGTAAAAACTAAAAGACCTTTCAAACTCTAGGGTTATAGATCAGCACATTGATATGCAAGATATGCATGAATATTTAGCATTTTTCCATGGGTAATTAGCATTTTACACTTACAGGGGGGAGGGGGTGCATATTTTTTGCTTTGAATTGCCTCAATAGCCTCAAACCTGCTCAACTTACAAAGTAAGACACTTTGCTCGTAGTGAACAATACTGTATGAAGAATATATATCTCAACCAATGCTGTGTTACGCAATATCATATACATATAAAGCTTTCAGTTTATTACATACATTCAAAGCTACCAAACTCAATGTATAAATAATGATTCACAAAGTCCTTATCCTTGCAGGAGACATCGTCATAACTTACAGGTTCAGCCTTAAGCCATTGCATCTTTGAATAAAAATACAAAGGGATTTATTCAAAATCGAATAAAATGTATGTCTATATCTGTTTGTAACATAATTTTAATGGTAGTTGATGCAATTAAAGAGGAAAAAAATGTATGTTTTGGAGATTTGTGTGTGTGTGTGTGTGTGTGTCCGTGTATACTCTCTCAGAATATGTAAATATTAGGAAGACCTGATGATTGAGAAATACAAACAAAAACAAGAGCAGACTTTTTGTTTTTTGATAGTTTTCACTTCTTGAATTTATTGTAAAACATTTTCACGCCCGATCTGATAACCATATTAAGTGTTGTAAGGCAGCAATAGGTCGTCATCATCATCATCTAGTATTTTATCTCTCACACACACAGCCTCAACACAGTATAACCACTCATCCATCATTATCACCGTCATCATCATCTACATGCGTTCAAAGTCCTTGTACTTCTGCTCAAAGGTCATCTTGCTGGCTCGGGGGTCCTGCTTTTTCCGCTGTTTGAGTCGCTCCTTCATCTCGGCCACGGAGAGGTTAAGTTCAAGGCCGTCTGCGCTGGCTGGGGCTGGCGTAGGTTCAGGTGCCGGCGTCGGGGCGGGAGCTGGCGCCACGGCAAACTCTGGTTCAGGTTCCTGGAGATTGAAGGATAATAATCTAAGAACCATTTGTCTATTTAATTAATTGGTTACGATAGAAACTAATGGTTCCTCTTATAAAAAAAGCATCAATAACACATATTGCACATGTTCTACACACTCACATTCAGCAAACTCCCATCTAACTTTTCTAAGCAACAAATCCATGAGAAAGAGTCAAATTATATTTTTACCAAGAGAGAGATAATTTAATTTAAGTTTATTCAGTCAATACAAGGTTACATTATAACAGGCATTGAAAAAAAGCTATGCTCAGTCAGGCTGGCAGATTCAAACATAATGAATATTATAGTAAAGTACATTATTACCTCTCTCTCCATATCTGTGTAGATTTCTCTCTCTCTCTTGCCACAGCGAACAAGAAATACATGCACTCCTCTTAAAACATCCCGCTCAACGAAAAACCTTATCCTAATGTATCCTTCATTTGATCAAAAGATTCAATTAGAATTATCTCTTAATTCTAGTTCCATTAAAATGTTTTACCGCTTGGGGAAAAAAGGTATTTACTAATCGTAATTTCCTTTGAACACCCTTAGTCTTTGCCTGTGGCGTGAAAAATTGCAATGAAGAAAACAATCTATAGAAACTCTGCCCACTCACCGGTGCTGGCGTAGGCTCGGGTTCCGGTGCAGGCGCTGAGCTGATACCGTTCACGGGTTCTGGGGAGCAAAAGTAACACACAGAGTGGTGTGAGACCAGGTGTACCTGATGAAATCTCTACATGTTTTGTACCAGGATTAGGTCTTAAGATTAAAATGCTTCTACTTTCTCCAGTCCAATCCCTACATTCTTCACAGGTGCTGATCTTAAAGAAATGGGACACCCATCATTTTAGGTAAATGCCTTTTATTGCTACTGATACGAAGAAGAACAGTTTTGCGCAACTAGTAAATTTGAAAAAAGTGGATTTTTATGTTTTAAACAGGTAAGGTAAACCGCTCTACAGATTTAGATATACTATGAATTATAACCTTACACCATTTGGATCTCCTTACTGCGATAGTTTGGTGAAGTTTAAACAATTTCATGGTTCCAACGACTAGTTTCTATCCATATCATTATTTTATAAATAACAGATTAGTGTTTCCGCTGACCTATTTATTACATCTGATATGTTATAACACCTGTCCATTATGATCAAGGAGCCAGGAGCTGTTTTTTTTTTTGTTGTTATTGCATAAAAAATTAACTTGATCCATCTTCCGTGTATCCACTGGATCCTTGTATTTACCCCGACGTAACCCAGGAGTTGAGCATTTGCTCCCCTTTTGATAACCTATTCATTTCATCATTAAGGGCAATTGTTTTGTAGTGAGAGGTTAACTATAAATAGCTATAGACACACACGGCTCACCACCAGTACAATCTGACGGCTATGCAATGAGTGATACACGTATTGTCTGTGTCTGTATTGACTACAATATTGTATATTGTATCACCCTGTGTGTATGTAATACCCCAAGAAATCGATACATGATTGTACAGATAAACAAGGCGCCTGCTAGATATGATACCCTAACCGCATTCATTAGTTATGAAATCTTAAAGATAACAATACAGTAATAAACATGTAATGAGAAGAGTACCTTCTATACCAGAAGACAGACAGTTTGCTTTCAAAATGATAACTTAAAGCTAAAGGAATGACCAGTATAAACATGATTCATTCAACAATAGAAATAATTCTTGTGAATAGAACTTACCTCATAACAAACAATTATAAACACACTTAAAAGTGAAGTAACTTAAGTAAATAACTGAGTTTTCTATGAATTTGATAAAAAAAATAATTAATGATTGAGACATGGTTGTTTCCTAAAGTAAATTTCAATATCAGAGAAAGAACAACAAAAAAGTTAGTACATTTGACTTCAGACTGAGCTCGGTGCGAGAACTCTTCATCATTGAAGGTTCACGTTGCAAACGAAAATTTACCCTCAAAACAAATTCAGTCAGTGTAGTGGTGGTGTTAGTTCATTCATCAAACCCTGCACACTGCAGCCATTAGATTGGTGTAGCATTGTTAGACCGTGCGAACATAATTAAAAAAAAAAAAATAATTAGTAAAAGCGGGGAAAGGGGGTGTTGGCATAATCAATGTCCACTGCAAACTTAAATACCTTATCTCTACCTGTTTTTTTTGTGTGAAATATTAATGAATTCAATTCGATAGGAAGCCTGGAGTTACGACTTAAGATCATGTGTCTGCCTATAGTACCAAGTGTCTATAGAGCCTACCAATCGGATTTTTGCTCTTTCTCTCTGCTAAATTTTTTTTAAAGGACGAGAAGGAAAAAGAGCGATGCAGTGCAAAAATAATTAGCCAAACTTTTTACGACGCATTTTACACACTTCGGGAAAAAATGGTAGGCGGAAGAGGACATATAAATAAATTCTAGTTTCGTCCGCTTTCCTGACTTCGTGTGTTGAATTATGTAGAATATAGGTTAGGTCTGGATCGAACATCAAAATTAAGTGGTTTTTTCCTCCCATTTTAGCCTCTACGTGTCAAGGTTTGTTCCGTTTTTTTAAAGGTGAAGGCCGTATTCAGGCTTATTGGAAGAAAATGGGTCAAATAAGCACTAGTGGTCAAATAGTGAGAGCGGGAAACATACATGAGTACAAAATATGTTTGTTTGATGTACGTTTGTAACGAGTGTCCACGTTTATAACGTGCATCGATGTGTTCCTCTACTAATCTATCTGTGAAGAATTATCAAATTAATCTTTGAACTCCACGCAGGGCATAAAAAAGGCGAGTAAGAAAGCGAAAGAAAGCATTATATGCATTGAAAGATAAAAAAGCACTCTTGCGTATGAGAGGGAAACAAGAAAAGAAGTCCAGATAATCACTACAGAAAACTGATGAAAATAAACTGCGTTCGAATATTGAACGGGATTAATAGAACGAAACATGCAATATAGACTGCCTGCTTTGATAGCACAGCTGCTGTAGCAGTTATAGAAATTATTAAGGAAGGTAAAAATCTTATCAAGATTCATAAATATGTATGATAAAAAAGTTATTTTCAGGAAGCAATACACCTCTTTAAACTGCAAAATTACTCTCGAATCAGCAAATACAGTTTTGCTATTATTGTTCAGCCTTCAAAGATTACAGAAGACATTAGAGAGCGAATCAATTATATTGGAATAATACATGTAGGGCAAAAGGCAGGGAGAAAGCCATTCTTGTAGTAACATCGCATTCTCAATTTTACAAGCAGCAACAGTATATAAATAAATATTTTCGCACCTTTTACAACAACAAAAAATCAACAACAAAAAACAATTCCAAAAACAAAACAAAAAGCATCAGCGACGACAAAAAAAAACAACAACCCTGCAAAGTACCGGTAAAAATTTACAGTTAAATATGAGTGAAGTATATAGAATTTAAGAGATAAATAAAAATTTCCGTTTAAAAAAAAACAAGCTCTTTTACATTTTTGTATCCAAGGTTACGGCGACTCTCTAAAGTGTTATAAATACAAGAATGGCGG
>BMAT01002205.1:512712-525342 GCA_019649035.1 Elysia marginata | reverse complement strand
CGCTGGGCAGACCACACTTGTCTCCCTGTCTCCTGCCCCAACCCAATCACAGACCAGGCAGGTCTAACCTGTGACGCGTCTGTCGGTCT
Source organism: Elysia marginata (assembly GCA_019649035.1). Taxonomy (NCBI): domain Eukaryota; kingdom Metazoa; phylum Mollusca; class Gastropoda; family Plakobranchidae; genus Elysia; species Elysia marginata. The sequence continues at coordinate 525,253 of BMAT01002205.1, read as the reverse complement.
CTGCCAGGCCGTGCGGGAAGTCCCGGTAAATATCTGTCTTTGATTAGCTTGCTGGAATATCTGGCAACCAATTCCTGTAGACATGGGTTCGATCGTGCACTAATGGCTCTGGGCAGGGGTCTGTTTCAGACCTGATTGAGCCAAAATTTTTTTGAATTTATTAAAAGAAAAGCTTTTAAACAGACAAGGAGAAGAAGAAAAAGAAGAGATAGAGAGAGAGAGAGAGAGAGAGAGAGAGAGAGAGAGAGAGAAAAGGCGGGGATGGGTGGTAGGAGCTAGCTATAAACAAAAAAATTACCAATACAGCTGTACCTCAATCTTGCCACATTAGTAAACATTAACGGTCTATTAAGCATAATGAATCGTCCTCCTTCTATAATTTCATAAGACAAGAAGGCTGATCAACATCGGTAACGCTGAAAAAGACTTTCTTTAGATGATGCAACACAGAGTAGTCCTGAAAGGTAATCCATAATAGCCGTAATTATGGCCAACTGAAATCTGTATAATTAAACTCGCTAAGAAAAAGGGTCTTGAAATAAATTGTATAACGCTAGTTTATCACTTGATTAGTTAATACATTTGTTTTACTTGATTACGTAATTCATTAGTTTCGCTTGATTACGTAGTTCATTGATTTCACTTGATTTGTAATACGCTGGTTTCGCTTGATTTGGCAATACATTCGAGTAAATATACAACTACATACGAACGATTATATTAATAGATAACAACTTTACCTAAGAATAACAGATTCAAAACGGTATAATATGTACAACTGATAATCAAATTTTAAAAAGATCTTTATTTGGTGTCTAACCAAAGATATTAAAAGGAATTATTATACCAAAACTGGTTTGAATTAAATAGCATCGACAATATTTGCTTTTTCCGTGGTACCATGTCTTTTAAAGGATATCTGAACCCATCATCTCAATGCCACAGACCAATTACAAACGTACGCTGTTTTTTGATGCATCTTGTGGAAAAAATGTTAAGCATACACAAAATCGAGAGTTGTCCGTCCAAGTTCTGCGACCTCTGGTCATCTCCTTGGAGACCATATTAGTAAAATGGCCGATCGCAACAATGCATCAGTGTTACCTAGCAACGGCTGAAATATCCAACCTGACATGCATGTCTTCCGTACGTTTAATTGGTTCACTCCCTGTGCAGTCGAGAGAATAATTGTGGAGAGAACAATCTTTACTCCCATGCTTGTTGAGGTTGTGGGCTGAAATCTCCAGCCAGACACTCCGAGGGCGACCCAAGGACAGTGTGATGTGACGCTACAAAATTCGCTGAGATAAATTGTTAGATCTCCGTAGAGCAAAGCAGAGAGGGTGAAAAATATTTCAAATTTCGAAAGGGACACGGATGATCTTTCAGGTCAATCTAGATATAAAGGGGTAGAAGAAGGGACAGCGTTACCTTAGATGGTCTAAAGATGGGTGGAGAGGAGGTGGAATTTAAAAGTTTGCAGAGAAAGATTAGAGAAAGATAGGACTTGCCAGAGAAAATTTAAAATGAGACAACAAGATGATCGACATTTCTGAATAATAGAGAAATAGAGAACGTTAGAGAGAGAGAGAGAGAGAGAGAGAGAGAGAGAGAGAGAGAGAGAGAGAGACAGAGACAGACAGACAGACAGACAGACAGACAGACAGACAGACAGAGACAGAGAGTACAAAGAGTATTAGTAAAACTCAGAGTGTTCTTATGCCTCTTAAGAAATAATCACCGACATTATAAGTAGAAAACCCCACTTTGGAGAAAATCTTCAGTAATAACAGAAAATAACTAATAGAATGTTTAGTAAAAAGCTTGTACTTGTTTATCACAGAGCGTAACAGGAAACCAAATCACTGTACACTGGTCCTCCATTGTGTGTATAATCAACCAAAATGTCTGAATTCTTCAAACTTATATATATATATATATACATATATATATTTAGGAATATCAAAGGACTATTTTTTTCGACAGTCTGAGATTTTTCTTTATGGCGAAACGAAAACAACAATCTTTTTACTTTAAAATTCGACATAGAGCAAAATATGCGGTAATTCATCTCAGTCTTATAATGGCAAGATGTGACCAGGTCCACCAACATATTACATCACCCACTCATTGTCGCGACTACAAAACTCCCGCGACTCATATATAATTAGCTACATGTCAGTACCGTTATACTAATGGCAGACTCGATTATTAATCTTTTCAAAAATAAATAGAAACAGCATTTGATTCTTAAATCTGTAAAAAGCATTTACACATTTCTTTAAATAAAATTAAGACCAAATAAATTTGAAAAAAATACCGAATATTGTAAAACGAAGTTGGACCCAATTTTCTTGAGTCTCTAAAACACGAAATATCGACATGGACGTGAATCGAATGAGAAAAGTAAACTTTAAAATTATGTCTTATCTCGGAAAATACACTAGGAGTACAATAAAAGACAAACTGTCCATGTACAGAAAGGAAATTGGTGTTTTTACTCAGTGAAAAACGCACACCAGCTGTTTCTTTTGGAAGCGATGGGAGACTAAGACTCAAACAGGTTTTTACCAAGAAGAAACACCGCTAGCCAGACAACTAATAAGGAAATGAGAAAATCGAAGCTCGTTTTTGGTCTTTTGTCTTAATACGACATTTTTCTCTAGACATCTGTAAACAAAGTGTGTTTTGAAAGAGGCATATTCTGAGTGGAGCCCCAACTCAGCTACAACTGCACAAAGAGAAAAACTGTCGTGGTTTTCTCAGGGAAACTCCAGTTCTCTACAAACATGAAACGAGGAAGTAAAGAACAATAGATTTTTCCACATTGTATGTTTTCCAAGAAAGGCTATTGTTAAAAAATCTTTTAAGCTTATGTTTCTCTTTCTCTATGTCTCCTTCTCTCTCTCTCTCCTCTCTTTCTCTCTCTCTCTCTCTCTCTCTCTCTCTCTCTCTCAGGTTTCTCTATATTCATACAATTTTGTTTACTTCCGTGTTTCTAAAATGTCAGCACGTCTCTTTTTTTCTTCCGGCCCTCCCCTTCTCCCTATTTATAGATATCTTTCCGCCTCTCTCTCTCTCTCTCTCTCTCTCTCTTTCGCTTTCCCCTTTATTTCTCTCTGTATTATATTTACACAGAGGGATGCACAGTTTTATACGCATAAAATTCTGTTTTTCTCCTTTGTCAACTTTTTATCCATTTATTATGTCTGTATCCTGTTCAATATGTTTGCATTTCTTCTGCGTATTTTTGTCATGATTTTTTCAAAGTTCCTCTATCGTAGATCGTTGTCTCAATTTCTCATTCTAAACCCAATATTTCTCTTTCAAAGTCTCTCTGTATATTTCTGTCTGTCTCTGTTTATCTCTCTCTCTATCTCTCTAATGTGTTATTTACTTACGAACAGGCCAATTTCGCCTCTCTTTTGGTGTCCCTAGAGAGCCAGACAAAACGGAGGTTGCTTGTAGTTATTTAGAAAGTAGAAGACTAGAATTGTGTAGTCGCGGATTTTTCCGCCCTCGTAAACATCCATTTAGTCTTTTCACGTAATTTCTCTTTGTTTTTTATTTTGTTTTCCGATTTGTTGTAAGTTTGGTATTTCTGTTGCTGACGATGATTTTGAATTAAAATGGCGCTCTTTTGACTACTGCTAACTTGCAAAACTTGTACTCTGAGAATTATTTACAAAGCTACGTTATGCCAAAAAGTCTCTCTCTCGCTCTCTCTCTCGCTCTCTCTCTCGCTCTCTCTCTCTCTCTCTCTCTCTCTTTCTCTCTCCTATCTCTCTCCCTGCGTCTATCGATGTCTCTTTGTCTGTCTGGCTGTCTTTCTGTATTCCTTCTCTCTCTCCCTCTCTTTCTCTCTCCTCTCTCTCCCTGCGTCTATCGATGTCTCTTTGTCTGTCTGGCTGTCTTTCTGTATTCCTTCTCTCTCCCTCTCTCTCTCTCTTTCTTTCTCTCCCTTTCTCAATTTCTCTCTCTCTCTATCTGTCCATCTATCTATCTACCTCTCATTCTTTCAATTTCTTACCCACGAAAACAGAAATCCGATGTTTAGCAGGTAAATGTATATAGTTAGAATCCCCAGTGATTTGGCACTCTCATTCCTCTCTTGGAAAGAGAAATAGAAAACCAACCATTGTTTTTACAAAACCCTGCTTTCTCAAAAAAATTGTTTGGAAAACAGCAGAAGCTATAAACGTCATTTTACAACAGTATTCTACTAACATCTTGGTTGCTAAAGAAACTACCTTTTGTTTTTTAATTACCGGTACCATTCCAACTTTTATAAAATTTCCTTTTTATTCTTTTTTGTAAAGACCTTTCACATGAAAAAAAAGTTATTCTTAAGCCCTTGTAAAAAAATTTTGTTCTGTAGGCTTTATTTTCGCTGAACTTATTGAAAGATAAATATTTATGACGCCTCACCCTCTCATGCTCTGAGTACTTTACAGGGGTTCCCCGATGAGTGATCACCAACCAAATTACCTTATAAACTTACAGAGGAGCAGCAGTGAAAGCACACCACTCTAGCAAACTGACGAGATCTTTCGCTGCTTATAGCCGGGTACTCATTTAACTCTTGAGTACGGCGAAAATGTGTGTAACTAGCTTTTCTCAAGGACCAAACGTTGACCTGCATAACCAGTGACTTGAACGTCGGACATGAAGGTTCGAAAACTGAGTTAATTACAACTAGAACATCACATAGTTATGTTTAGATCGCCTTTTTAAAAGGTCAAATGTCATCTCAGGGGCTATAAAATGGCTGTATGATATAATGATAACAGACATATTTATATCTATCAACATTTTCAACTTGAAGCTTCCAACAGTCCGATGACTATGTTCCTATATTTAAGAAAAGCACAACACGATAGAACTTTTTATGTCTGAGTCCAAATCAATCGCATGTTGCAATTTTTACATTAGAAAATGGTAACATTTTAAACAGTGCATTTTCTGAGTTTCATTCAAGCTTTGAAAATTTCATTGAAATTAACAAAATTCTGTGGAAATATACTTATTCGAAATCTGTTGTGTTAAAATATTTAAAAAAAATAGACAAAAGCATCTTCATAATGGCTTTTTCTCAAGGTATTATTGCCAACATCTGACTGATATTAACTGGTCACAAGAAAAATTTTCCCAAAGTATCGTCTATATCATTGGAAATGTAATTTGGTTGGTAATGGTCTGTCGTGGAACATTGTAAAGCGCTTAGATCATTTCAGTGGATTAGGCGCTATATAAATAAACGCTCTTTACTCTTTTTTAATTCATTACCATTTTTCTTCTTTCCCTGGGTTAACACACAGTGCTAAGCTTATTTACATAAAACATTACAGAGTTTACCCACCTAATAAAGCTTACGGCATGCAAATTTTGTCAGGCATGAAAAATCACTCGGCCCGTCTTGCTTATTCCACTTTTTTTGTTTTGTTATTATTGATGAACTTAACGTTGGCGTGAAAGATCAATCAATAACTCAAGCCGAGGCGAAATGACCGCAGACTCCTAAGTTCATTAAGTGATTCTTCATGTAGTTAAGATTGACCAGTACTTAAGGCGTTTCCTTACAAAGGATAACTTTACTGGCAACATGGAAAGGGCGCTGGCCTGAATAAGAAATAGGAAGAAGAAGAAATTATTTTTGTAACGTATCGACTCTTAGCGGTGTAATGATTGAAAGATTTTTAAAGTATGGAATTAGGAGTTGCTTGAAGAAAGCATAAGTGGAAATGCACGAAATAAAATGAGCCTGCCTTTACTTTCTTTTGAAAACAGCGTAGTGGCGACATGGTATAAGCTATGTTTCTCTAAGTGGCAAGGCGATGGGTGCCGAAGCTAATATAGGTCGAAGGTTCGAATCACACTAAAGACCGGCATTTCGGGCATTTCATTTTCACTTAAAACTTACTTCTCTCCACTGTTAATATCATACCTATAAATCTTTTATTCACCTACCTTAAGTATGATTTGAATCTTCGACTTATAGTAGCTTTGGCATCCACCGCCTTTCTATTTTTTCCGATCCTTATCAAAGCAATCGGGTTCAATCTTCATTTTTTACATCTTTATATAAGCCTTAAACACAATTGGCTCACAGTAACAAACGCAAACTTGCAAAACTATGTCAAATAAGCCTAAAAATGGCCTTCACCTTCTTAACATGAAAGGAAAACTTGAACGTGCCAGTATTAGTTGAATAATAATTTCTGATTCACGAAAACCACATAAGAGGTAACTTACTACACGCTGATGAATACTGGGCCTAGTTTGTTACCGATGGTTGGTGACCCCAACAGTTGTTTATCGGTAAGTGCTGGCTCCAGAATAAATACCATTTTTTTCAAATGAGGTTCAGTGCATCTTCGGTAAAATTTAATACTTTTCCGGAATCTGTTTAATGATAAAAAATGTGCATTTTTATGGAACTGTAAGTTGCCATGATCGGCTGCACATATCTATGCCATTGGATTCCTTTCAAGTTAAAAGAGTTTAAGTGATTAAGGAACAAAAGATGGCCCTTTTTCTACCAACTATATCAAAATGGATTGTTATATATACATGCATTTTTGGCGTGCTATGCTCGAAGTGTAAGCCTGTATTAAAGTGCACACAAAATACTCTTAAAACAGACGCAGTTTGCCTTTTTAAATCATTATGTTCTTTAAAAAAAAAACTCTTTTTAAATGCCAAACTTTTGCGCATAATTATGTAGCTGGATTGATAAGAGATAACATTTTTCTCTAATCTCCCTGTCTCTACATAAGACAACTTTCATGAGATATATCACATTAGTTCAGCATGTCTGATATGATTACAGGTAAAAATGGAAATTTTTTGGAGTCCCAACCGTCTTAGCAAGTTCAATTGGTGAAACAACCTAGACACCTTCTAGTCAAACACAGCAACTTAAATGAAAAAAAAAACCCGGAAAACCGAGAGTTTGAGATGCGTTGAAAGAGTTGATAAAACAAACATGTTTGTTCGCTTTGCTTCGGCGTGCGGAACTAACTCGCGTGAGCCTTCGTTATCCTTCCCTCTCTCAGTCTGTTGTAAAATCTGCTTGTTTCCCTATGTTCAAGTACTGAGATAGACCCATTCACCAAGTTTGCAAGCACGAAATTGTGGGGGTTTTTTAGAATGTCATCGATGTTAGAAAACAAGTAACTGTGTGAAGTTATCTGAAGAATGTGCCTTCCAATTCTGAAAAAAAAAACAAACAGAAAACTATGTTGTTACTTCTCTTTGCCTAACAAACTGTTTCAAAAAAGCTTCGTCGTCCTACAAGTCTAAAAACCAATTTGTCAGTGAGGATGGGTCAACCTACTTCAGTAGCCCCTCCTCTTCTCCTCTTAATGACAGGACATATTTTTTAGTCCTGGCTGCCTTTAAAATCTCATGCCATACTAATCGTAATCTTAAATTTCAGTCTTTCTTTGTCTATAAGATGAAAGGTAGAGCCAGATAGTGACTCAACTGTCCGTGTACTTTTAACTAAAAGTGCAAACTACCACCATCGATACAACAAACAGCTGCTGCCATTTCAAGCAGTGAGCCGTTAGTTTAAGGCTGAAATAGGTGATGGAGTGAAACTACATCGATGTTTTTTTCAGGACAATTATAGGTTACTGCTCTCAGCAAAAACATACCATACTTTAAAACGATCTTTATAGTGGAATTTAGGACGCTAAAAGGGTGTGGTCATACTACTGCAATTTGCCAACAACGATCTAAAAGCTTTTTGTTCCATAGTAGAGTGTAGCGTACGTGAAAACCGCGGCGGGTAGGCAAGGACTGATCACAACTTTTACGTACCGGTATTTTGATTTTGTCTTCTTATTTTGAAATTAAAAAGTATTCACGTTTTAAAAGAAGAACATTGATGCGGGAACAGAGTACATATTACATTTCTCAACAAACATTCAGGTATTATGAAAGGTATGAGACCAAGATATTGTATGAGGAGCTGGAAAAACCATTCACATGTCGCTGATACCTATTTAGAGTTATAGCCCTTAGAAGAAAATATTTTATTTTATATCAAACTTAAGAACATGAACAAAACATGCAGTACTTTAAAATTAATGTGATTCAACATAATCGTCTTCAAATAAAAAAGAATTTAACCATGGGCAAACTTTTCTTTTACTTCAATTTGAAAAAGAAACTCATTTTTTTACCAAAGTGGATGCTTTTCCTAGCTTCTCACACTACATAGCAAATCACATCAGCGAATCTACGCAGACTTTGAAACCAGTACAAACGGTTGACATAGCAAATCACATGAGCCAATCTACGCAGACTTTGAAACCAGTACAAACGGTTGATATTGCAAAATTGAACAACAAGGTTTCATGCAAAATTAATTATCAACAGTTGTTGAAGACTTGCTTCTGTATTGCTTGAAAAACGTCGGGTTTATATGTTAAAAAGCTGCCACAGAAAAGTGAGTTTGACTATGTTATCTCCACAAAGTATTCGTAATCACAGCAAAAGACAATCTTTTTTTCCGGCTGTGGGAAAAGAAAAACACATGAATCTCAAAGGCCTGAGATCAATTTTTTCAGGAGCTGGGAAAATACCCAAAATAATGTGAAAAAGTATGTTGAAGAAGAGAGAACCAAGGATGAAGACAAAATACAAGAATGCAATGTAAACGTAATTGTTGAAAGTGCTAGCGGCAAAGAAATGACGGATGTTGCTACAAGATTCGGAATACACATTTTTTTTTATTAAAAAGGAAAGACTGTTGACTTGTAAAATAGGCTGATCCCTGAAAGGACAATTACCCCGAACTGTCTGTACAGGAATAATCTCATAATAGTCATCAATAATTCAAACTGCGACAATTTTTAATCTACTTTGGGTTTTTAAAAAATGGTGGTGAGGACCGGAGTTAAGAAAAGTAGGGAAAGTCACAAGAGAGTACATACAGAGCGACTGGCAGTAAAAATATTTTAGAAGATTAAATTATCAGCTTTGAAATTTATTTAAGATGCGTTCAAAAGCTGGAACAAAATCTGAAGGACATGCATTTTTATTAGATAGCCTTGTGGTAAAAAAGAAAGACCTAGTTGTCTTGAAAATGTGTCTTGAGAGCGAAAAAATTTGAAAGTTTATGATAAAAAGACGAGAGGTTTGGTAACTGTCACTGTGTGTGAAGATCAGTTATTAAGAAGAAAAAGAAGAAGAAGAAGAAGAAGAAGAAGAAGAAGAAGAGAAGGGGGAGGAAGATCAGCTTAGTTTTGCATGCAAACTGATGTGATAATTTTTATAATATGAGAGTGAATACAAAGCTTGCTAATGATAATTATTAAGAATCAAACTTGCTTAATCAATTATATGACCTTTGACCCGAATAGTTTATAAAATAAAGTGAAGGCACTTTTTTGGTAACAGATTAGTTTCAAGTTTAAATAACCAATCTCTTAGAACACGTTGTTATCCTTTGTTTCTGTGCCCAGAGTTGGACTTGAGATTTCAACAAGATGGATAGCCAATGTGCCTGATTCATCTTGGTTTGTGGACCAAGAAGCTTTGCTAGTGTTTGTTACAATTTTCCAAGCAAGCACTTTGTTACAAGATTGAGATAGTTGTATTAGCATTTTTTGGTATTAGTTATGAACAAACAATAGAGAGAGAGAGGGAGTGTGATTTTGTGTGTGTGTGTGAACACTCTGTTCTCGTCTATTTAAGGTAAAGTAAAGTAAATAAATTGCAAACGTTGCTAAATATCCAAACTTAATGCTTTAAGGGAAATACGTGGTTTCCATGCCAGGCCATTTCGATGCACTCACGACAAAACAGCAGTGGATGGGAATCACTCCGGCGTACTGACAAGATCCTTCCACTGCCCATAGTCGGGTACTCATTTAACAATTGAGTAAACGCGTTTGCTTTTGAATATATGCATGCGATTATGTTACATGGTTTTTAGGAGGAAGTTAATTTTGAAAGTAGATCCACAAAAAATTGGTTGTTTTGCTAGCAACTAGTGCTGGTTTTTAAGCTATAGTTTTATTCACTCGGAGAAGTTGGTCCAGATACTCTTCGATTGAAAATGGCGGTTTTTTTTTTAAATTTCAAAGATAGAGTTAATAGCAGTGCTTATTAGAACATACTTCGTTGGTTAAAACTAATTAAGCTGAAGAAAAGAAAAAAATTGAAATTTTCAGTGAAAATCTATCACAAAGAGTACAAACGTCAGTGAACATTTCATTTTTTTACGGAACAAGACTTCTCACGTTTACAGGCATTGGTAAATTAAACATTGTATTTTTCTTAGCTCCCTAAAGATAAAATGAGATGACATTATTAAAAAAACTGTCAAAAGGGTTCGAAATTCTGTTCATTTAAAAAAAAAAGAAAAATATGAAACTATACGATAAAGGCGTATTTCTTCAAATCATAATGTCCGACATATCTTGATTGATTTAAACTGGTAGCAAGACAAACAATGTGTGCCGTCTTCTAACCAAGTGCAGTATAAGATAAAAGAAAGCTACTGATTAAAGCTGCTCCTGAAATTGGTCTCAACACGTTAGAAATCTCTGGCATATTTTTTAGAAAACAGAACAAGATAGCACTTTTATGCTTAAAAAAGTAATCTAACACCTTTCCGAGACAGGAAGTGCTGTGTTTCTCTGAAGTTTTCTTGTGTCAAGTTAATGGTACCGTGTTAGCGTTACTTCAGTCATTTTACATCTCTTATATCTTGAGAGGTGTTTGGTAGTCCTGTACCACTTCAAACGTTTGACACAACACTTGCGTGTCACCGAACACTTTTGAGAAACCGCCTGAGCTTTGATGAAAATCTTCACGATCTCTCTTGACCGATATCTTTTTGTCAAGATACACGAAAATACTAAACTACAAAGTACTTCCGCGACTTCATTTGTTGAGTTCTGTGGACTTGAGGTTAGATCTAGATCTAAAATTCAGATTCAATGTGTAAGATTTTGGTTAGATCTAGATCTAAACTTCAGATTCAATGTGTGAGATTTTTACTTCTATGTAGAAACGTAATTGACATACTTTATATTTAGAGACAAATCTAGAAGACATTTTGACCTAGATTCTAGATTAGGTTTGGATCAAGCTTAGGTACGGGCGCCATATTTTTTCCATTTTAGACTCTGCGCATCATGTTTTTTTCTGTTTTAGCAGTAGGGTATAGGCTCAGCGTGTCAAGTTTTATTAAAGTGAAAGTCACTGCCCGTCTCATAAACATATTTTTTTTGTTTTTAATTCAAATTTCCCGAAGTCTCAAACAAGCTGCCGTTCTTTCGCATCAAGAGGAGACGAAAACATTAATTGTTATTTCTAATCTGTAACTTCAAGTTTTTAATACTTATTTGCAAAGAATGCACAAGTCTTGTGTACGTTAAAATAAATGCCATCTAACTCTTTGATATTTTTTGCCTTTAAAATAACAACCATGTTGTGCCACACGAAATGGCGGTCTCAAGTTCCATGCCATTACCGGCGCTCACGCAATAGCGTCTCAAGTGAACGAACCGGACTCCATGGCACTTAGTGTATAGCCAGACATCATTGTGTGAGTGTCTCAACATTCTTTGAAGGATAAAATAATAGACTTTTCTCACACAAACCAAGCTGTATTCCTCTCATACAAAAAAATTACATTACAAGTTTGTTTGGTTTTTTTTGCGTAAGTGCAAAAATGCAAGTTTTTGTTTTCACATATTTTTGTGTGTTTTCATTTCAGAAAATAAGCTTTATCTAGTGTCGGCATCTCAATTTGAATCGGTTTGTGAGGATAAGTTCAAATAAAAAAGTACGCAACGTGTACCAACATCAATATATTATATGTAATACACAACCCTAAATCTTGGATAGAACCCCTCTCCCCCTCACCCAAGAAACCTATTAAAGATGAGCCGCATAATTATGCAAACTTCAAGGTCAGACTAAAAGTGGGTCTTTCACATTATAGGAAATTTAAACAATTGATGCCTATTTCATATTTTGATAATAGCTTGCCTTGATGGCATTTCGTAGTAACATTATCAACAATTCTCTTTCTTTCCATCGGTCAAGTTGAAATCACTAAGACACACATAAAGTACGTCCACGTCCATTTCACGAACCCCCCCCCCTCCCCCCACCCCGCACCACCTTTCAACTATAAATAGAATTTTGCTATTAGATTTACGAACCTGGAGTGACAGACTTAGAATGCCCTCTTGGGTTTTATTGCTCACACGATGGCCCTCCTGTCAGTGCAAAGCGGAGTTGTTTCCCGTGATTCATTGCCCACAGTCCAATAATCTGATTCGCCTTCCTGTACTGTGGCATCGGATGCCGCTACAATAATTGTTGGGACCCTGCGGTGTTACTCTAGTTGCAGGCTGTTACAGAGATAGTGATAGTCGTATTCCGTCTCGATCTATCCATCTCTTGCTAGCAGCTTCAAAGTTGAGTGCTTGCAGTTTTTGTCTTTCTTGTTTTTAAATGCCAATCTCTATACCTCTCTCCCCTTCTCTCTCTGTCTTTCTCTCTCTCTCTCTCT
>BMAT01002205.1:444115-461972 GCA_019649035.1 Elysia marginata | reverse complement strand
TCCAAATTTAAATAGTTCAAATGATTAGGCAATGTATGTTTTTCGCCGATTGCCCTATGTATGGTATTAACTGCTATAAATAGTGTTGGGTGAAATTTTTACTTCCTCCTCCTCGTCATTATCTTCATGGAAGCTCCGTTTTTTACAGTTTTTATTGTAGATAGTATTTCAAACGATGTATTTTTCTATCAACTCTAGAGCTTCTAGAATCATGGCGACTTCGGTCTTCACCCCCACCCCTCTACCTCCAAAAATGCGACCCTCTAGGTTAGAGGTGATTGAGAGAATTCTCTAAGCTCCCACACTTAAAACATTGCCTGAAACTATCAACATTTTACAGGAAAGTATACATGAACTACGTACGCTTTTTAAAGAACAGAGAAAGAGAAAAATAGATATTAATGTGTCTTATACAAAGAAATTTTCTCAAACTGAAGTTTCCGACGTCCGCATTATTTTCACGCGTCGCGAGAGATTTTCTTTAACGGCTACCTTGTGTTGTTTCTGTCTCTCATTTGGTAAAGTCCATGGAAAGGCCTTGTTTGTTAGCTGTTTCTGTTTATTCTGTTTTGATTTTTGTTTCCCTGAAAGGGGTCGTCAAAAGACCAGCTTTTACTTTCTTTTACGATAGACCTCTCTAGTGTTCAGTATAAAATTATAATAATGCCGCAAAACTTCGAGAAATAGAGACCTTAAGCACACGCACCGTGTCTCACTACGCGTACGTGAAAATCGGGAAAGCAGATCGAGGAACCTTTAAAAATAATGAAACCAGTTTCTAAAAATAGACCCACAGACGTTCCCGTCACACTCACGCGTTGCTGCTTAAAATCTCAGATCTGTTTTCATGCAAGGTCGCATCGCTTCTAATAAAGAAGCCACGTGACCTTGAATGAAAACAGATCTGAGATTTTTTTTGGGGAAACACTTTGCTGGGAAACTATCAATAGCGAAGAGAAAATGGCGTCTAATGCTGCATGTCGAATTCGATTAGACGCACCGACAGCGAATCTCGGAGGTCGAGAACTGGATGTGAAGTTGACAGATATTTGGGGGTGAGGTAGTGTGAAGGGAGATAGAAAGGGGGGTTAAAAATAAAAAAAAAGAGAGGAAATATTAGACGAGTGTGAGTGTTATAAGAAGGTGTGAAGATTTAGAGTTCGAGGGAGAATGATACAATGTAAATATGAGGGAGAATGAATGAGAGAAAAGAGAATTAAAAATGGTTAATGAATGAGAAGAAGAGCATTTAAGTGTAGTACTAACAGTGGAAGGGTGTGGAGATAGACGCTTTGGCTTAAGGACAATATCGTAGGATTGCACTTATTAGCAGTACTTTGAACTAATTATTCATAAAAAAATTTTTCTGGTTAAAAGTTTACAAAGGAAGGATGTCCGGTTTTATTCTGGATGCTTTTGTTTCATAAACACTTCTTAACTATTTCTTAAGATTATTTTATATAAAAGGTTTTAGGTTAAACTTAGCACATGCATGTCTATCGACATAGTTACGATCTTTTGAAACCAAAATTTTTCGCGCTCGGTGAAACATTTGAAAGTTGTATCAATGCCGTCATGGGCTGGATAGTTTAAACATTTTTCTTTATTAATATTGACAAAACACAGATTACAGAGTTACGGCAATCTAAGGCTATCATTTTTTACCATTAGCTGCCAGTGAATTGGTGTATGAATGTTGATATTGTTTGAATATTGTGTTGTCTGTTTTTCTCAGCAACCTTACTCACATTGGTCTAAAAATTGGAAAAATTTCATTTAAACTCCTAGCCGATATTTGGTCAGCTGGTCAAAATAAATACAAAAGAAACAAATTAGGCGCTTCATCTCTTTTTTTTCCATTATTATGTAAATGCCAACATAATATGTCGAATAAAAGAACGAGACATAGTACTGGGATTGTAAAAGCGTGTGTATAATAGTTACAGACATGTTGATACCGATAGACCGATAGTAGCAATAGTTTTTAAATGATATAGTAGTAATAAACTTTAAAAAAAACAATGGTATTGACCATGATGGCGGTGGTTGTGAAAGTGATGATGGTGACGATAATGAAGATGATGTTCATGGCGATAATGATAACAATAATATACATAACAATCGACAGGGAGTAATAGAGGGATAGAGAGAGGAAGAGAGAGTAGTGAGAGAGGCTGAGAGAGAGAGAGAGAGAGAAAGAGAGAGAGGATGGGTTGAGAAACCTATTTTGTTGACGTCATGGAAAGAATGGAAAGATTTTCACTAACGTTAAAAAAAACTCAGTCCTAGCTTTGCCAATACTTTAATACAAGCTCCTGGTGTCTATGTGTCTAGACATCTATGAAACGCTTTGAGAGCCTGCTCTTTAGCCTTTTAGATTTTTAAGAAAGCCAATTCTCGGCAGGACCTACGAGCCTCTTTATGACGTACATACTTCCCACCGAAACCCTAGTAATCAGTCTTACACAGTGTTCCTATAGTCTTCTGGTCGAGTTCTCTTTCATACAGATGAAGAACCGATATGGAGTGGAACTAGACGTCACAAAAGTCAGTATTTTATGAGTAAAATATAATAAACTAGATCTAGTTGGCTCAGGCCCGCTCTTTGCAGCGGCAATGTATTTAATAAATAGTGGAGGCAGCCAGTGCGTAATTAAATGATTCAAGGATTTTAAACATTTCGGGCATTTCCATTTAAAGCCTCTTTCTCTCCACTGCTAATATCATACCTTTAAAATTTTTCAATCCATTTATTGAATAGTAGCATAATATAGTGCAACTTGTACAATTTTAAAGTATTTCTCCTGACCTCTTTCCGCCCTGTCTCCTTTATTCTTTATCTCTCTCTCTTACTCTTTATATTTTTCTCTCTTATTCTTTCTTTCTTATTGTCTTTATTTCTTTGTCCTTTTCTTTGCCTCCTTCCAATGTGTCACAGGTAAAACTTTAAATCTCCTCCCCATCTCTTCCTAGAAATCTCTCTAAGATTCATTTTATTTTGCAGCAGACATTTCGATGCAAAACACGATTTGGAACACAGAGGAATTGCAGTTGTTTTATCACAGTTGTTTATTTAGTCCTTGTTTGTATTTTTATCATTAATGATCAAAAGATTATGGCAAATGAGACAAAGAATCATTGATGAGCATTTAACATAAAACTATAATTGTGTTAAATTGATCTTGCAATACATCAGGGATAAGAAAAAAATGTTATCGCTTCAACTTTGTCGTTGATCGGAAAAAAAAATTGGCGTCCATTGAAAAAAAGATTACATGAATACAGAATAAATAGTATTTTTTTAAGAAACTTAGCAACGACCTGATAAAAGCAGCTATGCTTTTGTTTGAAGAGGCGACGGGTGTCACTGACAATTACAGACTTGAAATCTTGCAATTCTAGGGTAAGAGTGGTGACAATAGTCCTCGCCACTACGATGCTTTCTTTTTTTGCTTTAATGGATTTTCCCTAAAATCTAGCTCAAAACTTCGCAAAATTGAACGACTTAATGTGAAAAATTTTATCAGCTGGTGATAGGAGACACCGAATAGGCGAGTATGTTTGACTAAACATGTTTTATGTCAGGCCGCAACGTTGCGTTTCTGGCTTTCGTAGGAAGATGTGATCAGAGCTATGTTTTGATGAAAATATCACTCAGAGTTTAACCACTTTGGTCCTGATTTTATTTATCGCAATGAGGTATTCTTCCCGTAGAGTATTAATTGAAACCAATAGTACACACCATTGCCAATTGTTAATGCGACGAAATGTGGAACCTGTATTTCAAGCTATATTTCTCCCAGTGGCAAGGCGGTGGGTACTCAATGTTTATGGTACGCCACTACAACGTAGCAATATTGTCTCTGACCTAATCTCTTCAACATTACATTCATGTTGGTTTTGTTAAAACTCTGTTTAAAAGTAATCAAGGCAAAATGAACAGAGAAAAAACTTCGACAAACTAAAAAATCAATGTAAAACTTATGATTATCATTCATAGTAGCTGGGAATCAGAACAAAAGGGTTATTAAATGATTCTAGTGAAAAAGAAAGTTAAAAGGGGGGGGGGGTGAAAGAATCGTTCAATATAAATTACAAATTCGCTAAAGCATTGCAGAGCTTAAATGCGTACGCGAATTTTTAACAGTTTAGTCACTCAAATAGGGCGCGAACATAAACACAGAAAACCGTCGCACTTTTTAGGCGGAGAGCATTTTGGTCTTTAAAAAAGTCGAATTTTCAATTCAGAACATTGTTCCTGAGTCCATTCTAGAACAATTACATGCTAAACACATGTTTGTTGTTCTAATTAGAAATTTTTCTGTATAAAATAATCTTCTTCGTGTCTGACTCTGCCTATGCCATATTCTATTTTGGAAATGATCCAAGGGAGTTGGTACTAGCTGATTGGTTGAAACAAGAAAGCCGCTTCGGCCTTCTGAAAGAAATCGCTCTGGGTGCAATCTCGGCGGTCGACCGCACGAACAGATATTTGTTCGCGTTCGCGTTCGCGCTTTATTTGAGCGGTTCCTCTAAAACATGACGAAACAATTCCAGGACGAAAAACCGTATTCATGTTCGTACTCTGTATAAATCGGCCTTGATTGTACCTTAAAAGCTTATGTTTTAACAAGCTACAAAATAAATCAAAGAGTTTCATCAAATTCATGTTACGATATAAGCATCCATGGTTAATACACCTTTAATGATACACCGAGTAAAATTACCGTGTTGTGTTTTTGCGTCAAATTCATTAAACTTGTTAGAATTTAGGCGTTCCTTCAGATTTTGATGCAGAGGAATAATAAAAGAAAAACATGGCAAAATTCAAGAAAATGTATGTGCATTACATTTATTGTGTTAAAGGTCCTTTAATTTCAAGCGCGGGCATGCTAGAGAGATCAATAAACCCTTAAACGATCCCAATTAAGTCATTCATCTCAAAGGGTTTAAATTATTCGCCCTCTCTCTCTCTCTTTTTCTCTTTCTCTCTTTCTCTCTCTCTTTCTCTTTCTCTCCCTCTCTTTCTCTCTCTATCTCTCTCTCTATCTCTCTCTCTATCTCTCCTTTCTCCCTCTATCTCTCTCTCTTTCTCTCTCTCTATCTCTCTCTCTTTCTCTCTCGTTCTTCAGCAATAAAATGAAATCCTGAGAAAGTACCACGAGGCACAGTCTTAGTCCTGCATAACGGCTGGGTCTTTTGTCAACTTTTTAACTAATAACTCCATTAATCTACCAAACGGTAGATCAAAATCTATAGACCAATCGTTATATGTATCTTTCATTAATCGAGTACCTGTCTTCCTGGTCATTAGATTTTTAAACTTGCATTATATACTGCAATTTTTTGTATACCCACTAGGAATTGAGGGACAAGCTAACAATTGATAAAAAATTGTTTAAAGTCACCCATGTTAGACCACGTAAAAGTTTCTGGTCAAATATAGACTAATTTAAATAGATAAATAAATAATAGTGTAATCCATAAACGAATTAAAGTATAATAATATCTTTTCATACGATGGAATCGCAGATAATTCAACTGGCTATAGCGTATAACACAGTCTATACAACCAGCAATAGAAAGTAATGCTTATATGAGATTATTACAAAAAGGTTGCAAGTCGGTCATTTGGTATAACCGACAACGTTTTTTAATATTCAAAAAATAACATAAAAATAATTATGTTCAATTAATAGTACAATTTTAAGTATCTGTTAAAATAGATCACAATGCTTCGTAAAAAATTGTAATGGATGGACAAAAAAAAATAAATGCTCGCACTCAAAACATAATGAAGCAGGACCCACATTTTTTAAAGTGTAACAAACGACCGATTTTCATTTTGACATTTTTTTTTCATTTCTTTATCTGTCAGGAATTTTCCGATCACATTTATAGCAATTACGCAACGATGTAGTTTAAAGTGGATCGAGTGTGAAAGCCTTTTTAGAGAAGTTTTATTTCTTTTGCCATCCCTAAACATATTAATTACTTTCTCCTGCATCCCAAACGAGAGAATCATATACCTCTTTCTCACATAAGAGACTTTGCGCCCGCACGTCGATAACGTACGACGTAATAATACCCATAGGCAGCGCGGGAATTGCAGCAGATGATTGGCGAGCAGGCCATCAGTGCGTATTTTTTAATATAGACATCTGGGATTTCCTCCCCTTTGGCCTTCGTCCTACTGAGAGGGCCCGTGGCGCATAAAAATTAAAATCTAGTGCCTTAAGACAACTCTACGAATGTCTACGTGTAAAGCTGCTGCATGGAGTGATGTTTGTACATGGTGAGCTGCGCTCCGACTGTGTGCGCCCCGCCATGGTTCGTCGTATGCAAGAGAAGGTCGTACGGCATGGACGCGTCCGAAACGTTGCTGTTGTTCAAACCGTCGGTCGACATACACCGGCAGTGGCCGCGCCGAGCGAAGCGGACGCGCAGGCGCACTCCGTTCTTATTCTCCGTGACGGTCACGGAGCTTGCCCCGCCACGTCCAATCCTCTCCACTGAGTTGGCACTTTGAGAATGAGAATGAGAAGGGTTCGAGTTGGAGGTCCCGCTAAGACTGCCGCCGCCACCGAAACCACTACAGAAGCTTGGCCCCGCGCCGAGCAAGGACCCGTCCGGCACGCGGTGTCGAGGCTTAGGCGTACCGCTGTGCATTTTCATCTCGATCACTGGGCGGTGGATACGGTGGACGTGGTTGTGGGGCTCCTGGGTGATGCTCATGCGGACTTCCTGGGCGGCGTGGAATGAGTTATTCCGCCTGAGCACCCTCGCGACGTGAGCCCCGCCCATTCTGATAGCGTTCCCACAAGGGCAGCACTCCGATACTCCACGTTTCACTTTGATATTGAAAAATCCGTAGATGAGAGGGTTCACACAGCTCTGGATGAAGGTGATGGTCTCCACGAACGCCATCACTTGTTCGGGGACGTGCACTTTGTAGTTGCTGTACACGCGGATGAGGGTGGTAACAAAGTAAGGCGTCCAACAGATTATAAACGTCGCTATTATAGTGAACGTCATCTTGAGCGTTTTGATCTTCGCTCTGGGGAACGTTGACTTAGACCTGTTGTGCGGGCCTGCCCGGCGGAGGGGCACGCTGGGGGACACGGTGCTGCAGTTGTTGTTGTTGAAGTGGCTGGCCATGCTGCTGTTGATGCTGTTCCTGCTGCTGAGGCTGCCGCGGTGATTGCTGGTAGCGCCACCTGTAGTAGCAGCGCCCGCTGTTCCGCCACACCCACTTCCGCTGGGAATGTAGCTCTCCCGCTGAATAACCCTGCTGGCTTTAGACACCACGCAAACTATGCTGATGTAGCAAAACGAGATGAGAATGATGGGGACGATCATGATGTACACGGTGAAGAACGAGAAGTAGAGACGCCGCTGCCACAACGCTGTGTAGCCTTTAGTCTTGCACTGGAGGTAGACACGCCCGTCTCGCGTCTCCTCCGTCTGGACGAAGATGAGCAGCTGCGGCACGGCCAGCACGAACGCTAGCGCCCAGCTCACACAGATAAACCGCTTGGCTCGCGTGGTGGTTGCCCGGTACTTGAGCGGTTTGCAGATCGCCAGATACCTGCAGGATAAACAGGAAGGCTGGCTTAGTGGATGTACGTCTAGGGGTAGAACCACACGGGAGTCGAGACTGACGGTCAGACCGTGACATCTACTCATGGGGGAGGGGTTGGGTCTGTAGTACGGCGGCCTAGGCCTAACTAAGGATGAAAAGATAGGCTTGGCTGTTGTATAGGCCAAACCCCCCAAAACCTTCAAGTCTAGTGTGACCGTCGGGCCGGACGTTGGTGTGGTTCTACCCTTAGTGCAGAATAACCTTGAAAGCCTTGCAACTTTCCTAACCTAATAATAGATACGGGAAATTTTTATTGTAAAAGGTTTGAAAACGTGCAAGTCTTTAATTGATTAATGAGACTACAACTACATAAGGACTTTCACGTTTTCAAACCATTTTTTCTAGAATGGGCCTTTTTCATTGGTGTGCAGTCGATGTAGCTTCTTAAGCATCTTTTTCAACTGACTAATAACGTCCTAAACATCTTTCTCAAGGACATCCCTACCCTTTCACTTCTTAAAGTTTCTTAAAAGAGTATAAAGATATTGCGACTGTGCGATCATTTCGAACATATTGGGTGACGTGGATTTGAATTCGACGAGCATCGTAAAAAAATGATAGAGTTTTCGTGCTTTTAAAAACAATTTAAACCAACCTTAAATCTTTGAAGCTCAATGAAAATTTACAAGCATTGTTAGACATACGCCGTACTCAGGCGTTAAATGAGTACCCAGCTTTGGGCTGTGAATTATCTTGTCAGTATGCTAAAGTGAAGGCCTTTTATAGCTGCTGCTAAATGAGTTGTTTTAAAAATATGATTCAAAATTTGTCTCAGCGACTTGCGGATGATTAGCTTTGGTTGCATAATGTCAAGAAAATGATTATCATCTAGATACTGCGGTGAGTTGAGACCAGAATGGTGCAGGTTTTATTAAAAGATATTTCAATATTTTACTAAAATAGCGGAAAATTAGTCTTATTCTAGTCACACATTTGTACAAAACACACACAGGGCTCTTACCTGTCGAAGCTCATCGATGTGAGGATGAACGTTGTACTCGCCAGCGTGATGCACTGCAGGTAAGGCAAGATCTTACACAGGGCCTCGCCCAGCACCCACTGCCCGAAAGCCACGAAGAGAATCTCTGTCGTCATAGTGCAGAAACACACGGTCAGGTCGCCGATAGCCAGGTGGATGATGAAGATGTTGACGCGGCTGTTCCGCTTCCGGTACCGGCTACAGGTCAGGAGCAGGATGATGGCCGTGTTTCCCACGAGCGCGCACACCATGCAGAAGACAAGCGTCGCCACGCGTTGGATCACGGCGGACGTCCAGATCTTCTCCTTAGCGTCGCCGGCCAGGGAGGAAGCGTTGCAGCCCACGGGCAGGACAGACGTAGCGGAGACGCCAGACCCCAAGCTACAGTTGACCTGACTGAGGCCATCTGGACCTGGTGGTACCCGGGTGTCACGTGATTGAGCTCCAGGCACAGATGATGATGGTGTTGTTGGTTGCGGAGACTGGCGCGAGGGTTCTGGTAGCGACAGACCTGGGATCAGGATCTCGTAGGATGGAGTTTTTGTTGTTGTTCTGGTTGAGTTTCCAGAGTTGGCCAGTGTGCCTTGGACTACGAGGCAGAAGACTGCTAGGGTGATGAAAGCTCTGACCTCAGACCTGGCCTCTCGGACATTCTCCATGGTACTTTGTCTTCTATTTAAATAGGATACAGTCCTTCATCCACATTTTTGTTCAAATATCAAGCTCTTTTGTAAGTAAATTCATATACCCCTTCATAATTACGAGAGTTGGACTTTTCTAAAACTCACGGTTTAAAAACCAATACCACCATTGATTATTGTATTATATTAGGACTATGATTAACCCTATAACACTACCATCATCTCCCCAACTTTGTTCTCCTACCAGAGGTCATAGCGTCGTCTTCTCAATTCCAGGAAGTATTAAAACCACCGTAAACAGAACCCCACAAAGCGCAGAATCGAAGGCGGAGAAAGGATTCCAGTTTTCCTGTCAAGACCCATCATTATGATGCCAAGTCGGCGAGAGTCGGCACCACCACATCACAAACCTCCGGAGAAATCCGATAAAGCTCACTCACTACGGCATAGTGTTAGGTTAACGAGGAAACTTCACACAGTGCACTCGCTAGGTTTCACTGAAAGCATTACTTGCTTTTTTAACTATGTAAATGAAACTTGTACCCAGCCCCTGTTTTCCCATACCCGAAACTTCATAAGGGCTGCATTTACAAAGCAACAAGAATTAGCAACCAA
Source organism: Elysia marginata (assembly GCA_019649035.1). Taxonomy (NCBI): domain Eukaryota; kingdom Metazoa; phylum Mollusca; class Gastropoda; family Plakobranchidae; genus Elysia; species Elysia marginata. Next base: position 452,095 of record BMAT01002205.1, on the reverse strand, counting down.
ATTGTTTTGTGTTATCTTCGAATATTTTAACGCCTGGGAAAATCACGACTGAGTTTTCCATGTTTATGCTCGTTCACACTTCATAACTATGCATAATCCGTCTTTTGAGACGACAACTCTATTCATACACTGACTCTTTTTATCAAAGATATCCCAAAAGAATAGTGATAGAATTAACGGAGAGTATATTCACAACCTAATGGGCTCAAGCGCGTTGTGTGAATCACGAGATTGGGGTAACCTGTGAATGAAAACAAATAGAAACAGGAGGTATTAGAATTTTGAAGGTAATCTTTAGTTAAAGGTAATCTTTAGTGAAAGGTAATCTTTAGTTAAAGTTAATCTTTAGTTAAAGGTAATCTGTAGTTAAAGGCAATCTTTAGCTAAAGGTAATCTTTAGGTAAAGGTAATCTTTAGTTAAAGGTAATCTTTAGCTAAAGGTAATCTTTAGTTAAAGGTAATCTTTAGTTAAAGGTAATCTTTAGTTAAAGGTAATCTTTAGTATACTACTCTGTACAACTTACAGTCATTGGCAAAAAAATATTGTCCACAGACCAAATTTTGAAGTATGGCTGAAGACCATTTTATAAGGTCTATGTCTAACCCCTGCACTGTCACTTTTATATAAATTAGACCTTTTTAGCTTTGCCAACAAACTAAGATAGTGAGAATAATGAACTGAAAGGTTACTTTTTTAAAAGAAAAAGTTCATTGCTAGTTATTTACACGAGGAGTTTTGTATTTTCTATAAAGCAAACATGTAAATTATACTATTTGTTGTTGGTCACGATCTAATCGGCTGTAAGACCATAGATATGAACTTGCGGTCGCATCTAATTGGCCGTCAATTTATTCCACGAGGGGTAAATGCCCGCTAATCAGTTCAATTTGCCCATCCCCAATACACTACTCCATAATTAATGTCCACAGGGAAGCACGCATTATGATTAATGATCTGGGTTGTATAAAAACAATTTACGCCGATTCTTAAGTGCACCAGCTTTCCTTGTTTAGATTTCCTTCCGGGTTTTTGCGTGTGACGACAAATTGGGTCACAGTTGGCAGCAATAAATCTGCTGATGCAGTGGAACCTTAGCTGAATCTATAGTTGACGTGACAAAGAGAAAAATCTGAACTGTAATCCATGGCAAGGTTTAATTCAATCAAGCATGGTTTAGATTGATGTAAAAAAGAATATGAAATCGTTATACATCTGTTGTTTTAGATAAAATTTTACTTATAAAAGCACAAGCAATAGTCATTTATCATTACTGAATTTGCACATTAATGTATGCAACGTAAATTTATCGCCGAGCAAAGGAGTTGACGATTCAACATAAGTATGTGTCTGTCATTTAATGTTTGTTTTATCATCTTCAAAAGCAAGATCTTCATTGGTGGGACTAAAATATTCTATTTATTTACCAAAACGTCAGTTGAAGAAAAAAGTTTTAAATAAAATTGCATTAGTTTTGCTCCTTAAGATAGAATTCGAACCAAATGTCTTTAGAAAGAAAGACAGAATCCTCATGCCATGATGAACGACGCTGGGTTTTCTGAGCTATCTAAAGAAAACCACCTCTAATATTATACACCTCCAAGACCGAATCCATTGTCTCAGTTGACTGAAGTAGAAAATTACCACCTCTGTGTTAATAGAATTTCACATTCCAAGAGCCAGTAAATGAAAACTCTTGCTACCAGGAAGGGTTGCTAGAAGCATACAGTGCTTCATGTTATGCATAGGAATACTGTTATTACAGTTCTCGATAATTTTGCCGTACTGTTTCTTATTACCCTTTCTTGCCTTTTTTACTAAATCTAGAGTGACTTTGTTCCATTTCTTTCTCTTATGTTTACACTTATAAGAACGGAAAACTTTGGGGGGAAAAAGACTTCTTTATTTGGCGTGTTTTATTTGTTTATTTGTTTATTTGTTTGTTTCTACCAATCCAGTCCTCTCCCTGCTCTCTCATTGTCTCTATATTAGGATCTTTTACCCAGCTTTTGCCTTGTATGTTTTCTCGGTTCCTTTTGAATCGCTCAGCAGCACGCTCAGGTCTTGTCTTCTTTTTCTTTTTCAATATAGCTGTCTATCTGTCTTCTTGTTCTTTTTCTTTTTGTTGTTGTTGTTTTTCTTCTTCTTCTTCTTCTTCTTCTTCTTCTTCTTCTTCTTCTTCTTCTTCTTCTTCTTCTTCTTCTTCTTCTACTTCTTCTTCAGCTTAAGCAAACTGTGGCTAGCTATCATTGTTACTGTTCTAAGCTAAATGTAAGTTAGTAAGCCTTTTAAATTTACCCTTCTACTTACATTTCTTAAATTTGTCTCTACATTTGTCCATGTATCTATCTATCTATTTATCTATCTATCAGTCTGTATGTTCTGTCTGTTTTTCTACCAGTATTTGTCTATGCATGTTTGGTAATAATCTATCTGTCTGCCAGCCAGTGTGTCTGTCTGTCTGCCCATAGTCCTCTAAAGTGTACATGTTTTCATCCTCAATGACGTTTATTTCCCTTCATCTACCTTCTCAATTATTTATTCTAACCTAAAACTCTCCAAAAAGTCACCCAGACAGAATGTCGTGTCCACACAGAATTTAATTTCCATGCCCAATCTTAGAGAGCTAAGATACTGGGAGGTGTGACTGTAAGCGAGTGTCTTTCTCTCTCGCCAGCATCTTCTACAGACAGTCACCAGCCCAGGTTGAGTGGCTAGGGTCGACCTGGAGACGCGTGGCGACACCTTTTTGTCACCATTATCTGTTTCTCACTTTCTTAGCGTTACCGAGTAGACCAAGTTCCCGAGTGTCTGAGTAGGCTCGTTTCTAATAGCATCTCAACAGGTTTATCTCATGTAACGTCAACTTACATTATTGGCCAACTGGAGGGTTGGAGTTCTACACTGGCTTCATTATAAATCTACCTTGAGCAATCAAAGTGCAGTATCTCCCATATGGTTTTCACTGCAAATACTGTACTTTAATTGTCTCGGGCAGTATTAATCTGTGGGAACAATGTTTTGGGGTACAAATATTCCATAACACTATTTGCAAGTCTGTAAAGTGGGCTGGGATAAAGCAGCTACTATTTCATTGTATTTCTTTTTTTACCAAAATGTTTCTCGACCAGTTTAAATCAGCCGCATGCCGGATGTTTTACTTTGAGAAAAATCCTTTTTAAAAAAGTCTGTTCCCTCACTTTTTTATTTTATTTTTCAAATCAGCAAAAGACCAAAATTTTTACTACAAAATATTAAATATCAAATTGTGAAATTTTCAACAACATGGCTCTACCAGCCCGCGATGTTTCCTTTAGCAATAAACGTATGACAGTGTAAAGATCATCGACATTAAAACAGTTGGGCTCTCGGTCTTAACCACAGAATACAAAAATAGAACAGAATGGAAACGAGGCTCGTCGGAATAGAGTTCCTGCCGCCATCTTGGATTATATGAAAACAAAGGCTTTACAGGGTACTACAAATTGTGAATTATGTTCTGCCTGCATCATACTCTATTATCATTTTGTTTAACCATTTGAATATATAAAGGTCAATGTAATATATGTCAGTTATATATTGATTGAAATAGTTCAGTGTTTCACTTGGTCAGACTTTGATGTTTTCTCGTTCATTATTACCCAACCCAGTTCTTTTGAGCAGGTTAGGCCTAGCATAAACAATGAAAGAAGGTTTCTATTCATTATTTTAGTTTGCCGTCTTTCCCGCATCACCACTTAAAGTTATTATACATCTTTTTGTAGTTGTCAGCGGCAGGAGAGAGGTGGATGCAATTATTAATATACATGATATTATAAAAAAAACTTTTGCGTATTATAAAAAGTAATTCTTTGTGATTTGGGTGCAAAAGCGTCTATCGCCTTTAGTTTCATGTAATCCAACATGGATGATAATTCAACATGGATGATAATCCAACATGGATGATGCTCCCGTTTTTACGAAGTAGGCCTAGAAGGCCTTCGTGCGCGTTCTGTTCTATTCGTGCTCTGTGGTCAAAACTCAGGTTGGTTCGTGCCTTTTTAAGGGTTCGCTTAAATAGCGTGGAGCTGATCCTTCGGGTTCGCAGTAAACCAGGTCAGCTGCTGTATTCTGTAAACAACAAAATTAAGAAACAAAAAGCCCAGGACTTTGTGGTTGAAAAATAGTCCGAAACTCAAACTCAAACAAAAAGTATGACCTTTAACAGATGTAGGTTTCAAACCCTTTAAAATCGCACTGAAAAGATTGTAGTTTTCAAACCCTTTAATCTCCCGCTGAAAAGATTGCTGTTCGAACACCCAGTGGTAAAGCATTCTACATACGTGACAGTTAGACCAAACAGTTAAACGATATTTCGCCAACGCTTGTCTTACATCTAGAGAAACAAGTCCAGTTTTGTCATTGGATGATTAAACTTCAGGTTGGTTCGTGCGTTTTCAAGGGTCCAGCTAAATACTGCGGAGCCGATCTTTTGGGGTAGCAGTAAACTAGGTCTGCTGTTGTAGTGTGGTCTCTACAAATCTTATGTTTTAGATTTTAAGTAAGGCGGTGTACAAATAGTCATTAACTTTTATCTTTTTAAATAGCAAGTTATAAAAATGACCTAACGCTCTTGGAAATAAAGAGCCCTAGTGTTAAAGACGTACAAACCTTAATTTTATTCGTGAGTAATGACGAAAAAGATCCCCAGTTCTTAGTCTACGACCCGAATATCTCAAGAAAACCATTTAGGGGGAAAAGTTTATTTATTGCAAGACAATGTGTGCATCGAGTCGGAAAATGTTTCCAAGTAGACGAGGTTAGTCGTTTAATAAGAACAATATTTTCTCTAACCGGGGGTTAGTATAATGCCATGTATTCATTGCGTGTTGCTCTAAAGTAGAAGTTCGAGCTGCGACAGTTGTGTAGAATCTAGACGACTCAGAAGAACTCATTCGATCAACAAGATTAAAAGAGGTTACTGGGTGTCTAACAAAAATACGCGTGGGATTATCTTAAAGCTGAAGTGTGGAATCCATCATGAAAGAAATGATCTGGCTTAGAATTAGCTTTCTTCTTTCAAAACGTTTCTATTCATTTCATTTTTCGGGGAAAACCAATGAATGAACACATTAGCTAAGTATACTATTTATGTGGGTGAATATATTGTGAAGGCTGCTACAGTGTTATTCATACGGTGGTTGGAGATTGACTGATCATTCAGCTGTTACTAAACCAATCCTATGTCATGTATTTATAACTTTTGTAACCCTAATTTTTTATTATCATTTCCCTTTATTGCGATAATTTATTTTTAGAAACCGGTTTTTGCATAATTATGTCTGTATTTGGTGATGGAATAAGGTAACCAAAGACTCAAAAAGATTTCATTAAAAAAAATGCGCACTGCATTGGGTAATATTTTTTAGCATCATGCTACGTGGATAAGGTTTTAACTATTTACAGTTTGTTAGATCAATTGTATTAAACTAGCTAACAAAAAACTCAACCACTGAGGGGAATGTATGAATGAGAGTAATCGATGGTTCTCAATCTTTTTCGGCAATGTATAGATGGTGGTAATTTACGGTTCTCATTGTTTTTGGACAATTTGCTTTCAAATGAAGCGAACATTTAACGTAACCAGGTCGGGAATCAAGCCCGGAAACTGAATCTAAACATACATGGTTTCTATCGCCAGAATGAGGACCTCTCTAATGTTTTTGTTCTCTATGCTATGATGGAAAATAAAAAAATGTAGATTTGTAGATTGGGCTTGGCTTTCGATGGATGGCTTGCCAACGCACAGTCTCTCTGACTCTCTCTCTCTCTTTCTCTCTCTCGGCTCTATCTCTCTCTCGGCTCTATCTCTCTCTCTTTCTGTGTGTAAGCCTCTCTCTCTCTCTGTCCCTCTTTCTCTCTCTCTCTCTGCTCTATCTCGCTCCCTCCCCTCCCTCTCTTCTCTATTTCTATCTGTCTATTATTTATCTGTCTATATCTGTGTATCTGTCTTTCTCTGTTTCTCTTTGAACCTTCCTTTGATTTTCTCTCTTTGTGTCTCTGCCTCTATCTCAGCATCTCTCTTTCCTTGTTTTTCTCCCTATCTATAACTTCCTTTGCTTCTCTCTCTCTCTCTCTCTCTCTCTCTCTCTCTCTCTCTCTCGCTTGGCCACCAGTAAATTGCCAATCATGCCGCCAAGAGATGAGGCTCCGCATCTGTCAGAGCACTGAGTGCCAGCGCTTCACAAGGGTTGGCTGATTGAGATACATACATTGACAATATTACTGCGGTTATAATGGCAGCTAGCCAGAACAAGTCCAGCTGGACAAAAAAAATATTGTAGCAGGGACAACAAGCAGGCTGCAAGGATTGTCCCCGCGTACAAAAAAAGATTGAGCAACGCGGCAACAGTTTGAAGAAAGGCCAGAAGAACGCTTTGTTTCATTTAATGGGCTGTCTCGCAGAAATTCCAAATTTTACGACATTATCAATAGCGGTTATAAGAAAAAAAACTGTAGGCCAGTAATTATATGCACGGTAAAAACATAAAAAGTTAAAAAATGTGGAAACCTATAAAACTTTTTTTTTTTTCAAACTGAGGTTCATTTGAAGGAGATAGATTATTAAAAGATTCCATTAACTTTAGGTCGAGAAAACTTTCTTTGTCCTAAATACGGAGTAAAAATAGCTGGAGATTGCTTCAAAACTGTTATTCAACGTCTCTAATAAATAATACTCGGCCATCGACCAGTTGAGCTGTTGGGTTATTTCTATGTGACCGAGTTTTTTTTAGTATCACACTCTGATTGTCTCCTACAACACCCAGTAATGTTGAATCAATACAGGGTTGGAATAATCCAGCCTAAATCTTCAACTCAGAACAGTCGCCAATCGGACACTTTGAGCACGTCATAAAGAAGATTAGGATTTCGAACTCCTTATGGTGTTCATGGACTGTTTGGAATTGCTAAGTTGTAAAAAATGCCAGGTTGGAATATTCTAGCCTACATCTTGAACCCAGAACACTCGCTCATCTAGCACTTTAAGTACATCAGAAAGTGTAGATTAGGTCATCGAATATTCTAGCCTAGATCTTGAACTCAGAACGTTTCTATTTCTTCAAGCTACAAAACAGTAATATTGAATTGCTAGGCGCCTGTCGGACGTTTTAAGTGCATCTACATTAGATTAGGTCATCAAACTGTTAGAAGGCGGTCATAAACTGTGTGGAATTACCGTAAAAAGCGCATAAAAAATTATTGTGTCTCAAATCATTGCCATTAGAAGTTCAGTTGATGACAGAGATAGATCTACATTATAAAACACGTTTCTAGGGAAAATGCTTTGATTTTCGTGTAATCCCATTTTAGAATCGGAATAAATTCAGTATCGCAAGTTCCGCACGACCTAAAAAAACTTTTCAACAATTATTTTCAGAATATGTTAAGAAAGCAAAGAATATTTTAATATCTTTCTCATTAAAACAATTGCGTGATTTGGTCCTTACGCACTCGCTGCATGAGGAAATCAACTGCCTATTGAAATAAAATCCTCACCATGTTTAAGAAAATCTCCGTAAAAAAGGTCTATAATTGCAACCTTGGAGAAAGAAAACAATACAACAACCCAGTGTAAAGTCTGGGTTACTTTATACTCTTGATAGTACTTGTACATTACTTAATGCTAAACTAATCGCTATCATAGATCCTTCCATGAGAAAGCCTAAGATTTTGTTTCAAAAAGTTAGCAGAATGCCCGTACTTACTTCTATCTCGATAAGAGGGATTGGTCCATAATGTTATTCTTTCACGCGCTTCCCTTATTCTCTTTCTTCAGTAGTTTCATAGACTCTGTGCTCTTGAGGTCAAGGCTTAGGAAGAACATTCTTTGTCTTACGGAATGACTAAAGAACTGATATTTTTGTTGTCATGGAAACTCCAATTTGGAAGCTCACAATTCTTTGGTTTTTAAAAAAAATGTAGGGGGACTGTCGGGGCGCTGT
>BMAT01002205.1:146541-156791 GCA_019649035.1 Elysia marginata | reverse complement strand
AAATTTGATTTGGAAGTTTGCTGTAACATTTAAGTCATATTTTTTTTAAGTTTTTCTGCTTTTGTAGCTAACAAAGCCGCTAAAAAATCAAAACTCCTGCAAAAATTGGAAAACTTGCATCCATGACATTAACAGCACAGAAGTAAAAGTATGCTAAAAAAATATAATAGTTTTTTTCAATGTTTGAAAGAAATCATTACTTAATTAGGATTTAGTGAGTCTACATATAGCTTTGCCATCACAAAATACATTATTGCCTGACTCTTAATTAAAATATATAGAAAGAGAGCAACACATAATGAAACGTTCATTGTCTAGTGGATAGATAAACGTCTGCCAATTTACAAATTTATGTACTAAAATATCCGTGCTGAGAAAGGCGGTGTAATTCCACGACTCAAAACATGACAACCAACGCAGCATAAAAATACTAGGCTGACACTTTCACTCAATCCCCCCTAGGCCCACTAGCCCAGTAAAAGCCCTGTCTCTAAGAGAAGGGAGGTAAATCGTCCATATCGGATGCAACTAGATCTAGAATCTAGGTCTAGAAATCTGTGCAAAATTGTACTGAAAAAATGTCAACGTTGACGGACCCACTTCGGTTTATTTGTGGACCAAAAATGAAATGAAATAACCTAAATAACGCTTCAAAGGAAAAAAAGAAGGTAACATCGTCCATATTGACACAGGCAGATCTAGACCTAGAATCTAGGTCTAGAAATGTGCGCAAAATCGTACTGAAAAACGGTCAACTTTAACGGACCCGCTTCAGCTTGTTTGTCGACCAAAAGTAAAAAAAAGGATCATAAATAATGCTTAAGATCTCCTCTGAAAGAAGAAGAGGTTTATGCAAGATTTCGGGCGAGATTTCAGGGGTTACTAAGCTTCTAAAAGCACACTACGAAAGCAATGGTGATCGGGCGATATAGGTACACAATAGTGTGGTCCAATCGGGCGACCGTGGGCGCTATAGGTGGGATTGAGTTAATGAATCTCAAAAGGAATTGACAAAAGATCTGTCACCAAAACTTGTTAACAACTAGGTACTCAGAAAATATTTGTTATACGACAAGTATGTTGGTTCTTCAACTAGTGTACAATTATCCTTATACATCCAATTTTACTGCTCTATTTCATTTGCTCTACCTAAAGCTATATCATGGTGTTTGCTTTAGTAACTAGTGTACTGACTATTATGTAAAAAAATACTAAGAATGCACACGCACATAAATAACAAATAAAGGCTGCCCATAAATTCTCTCCTCCATAATTGATCTCTAAATTAATAATATAAACGTCTATGAAGCACGATGCCTAAAGACAGAAACCTCATTCTGCGCTATGAAAAGAAAAAAAAGAAAACCAAAACCAAAACTTACTGTGTTGTTGGAATGGTTAGCTGTAACCGCGAGCAAGCCATTCTCGGTCTCTGGCCTAGTAAGCAGACAGTTTCTGCTGATGACAGCTTGCATGCCTCCACCATCAAACATTGCGTGCAGCCGACTGGTCACAACTTTCTGCTGCTCTTCGTCCGTCATGCGGATATCACTCACCTGACATCACGAGACGGAACATTTGAAGGAAAAAAAAATTCAAAACAATCACACAATGCCAAGACTACATATTGAAATAAATTTGGAAGTCGAGACAAGTTTCAGCAGTTTCTCTTTTTCTATTGCTATTGTTTAATCTTTTTCTGATCTTGCATTTTGTTGTTTAACCCTGTGAAATAAGATGAGGAAGCTCTGCACCCTTGGGACTCACAAAGAAGATCAAGTGAACTTTTATTAATATTTAGTTTACAGCAATAAAACAAATTTATACCATGGTCACCAAAGATTTCAAAATGCATGTATCACAACCAGAGAGAATGATTCAGATTTTGGAAACTTTGATTTGAGGAAATTTCTGAATAGCAGATCTATTCCTCTTTTTCTGTATACTTTAGTTTAACAGAAATTTTACAGAATATCAAAGCCTGAGGATACGAAAGTATTAACATGCGACTATTTTAAACTTCAGTTCCGATTATCAACACTAAATTCTATTTATGCATTCACCTCGTATCTACATTTGGGTACGTTCAGCCCTGGCCGGAAGGACGACAGAAACTTGCCACTCGTGTGCAGACATAAGCTCATCACAGGGGCTGGAAATGCATCAAAGTTAATTAAAATTGAACACTACTTGTTTAAAAAAAAAAAAGACATTCGTCTTTGTTTGTTAATTTTAAGGCAGTCATCAACTGGATGTTTAGACATTTTTTTTTTCTTAGCAATATTGTTGCTGTATTTCTATGAACATAGTGCGTTTTTTTTTTTAAATTTCATTTCATTAACATTTTAAATAATTGTGTATACTGTCTGTGAGAGAGAGCCATGTTTCACAAAGTTTATATACTTATGGCAGCGTGATCACACAATATTCCTTCTTGACGTATAGAGATATTTTTTTGTTTATATTTTTAGTTTAGGCCTACGAAACAGATAAGCATATAAACTTTATTGTGTTAGTAAACATGAAAATGTTTTAATATTACAATTTACAATAAATAAAATGCGCAGAGCACAACCCACTTGTAGTGGTTTTTTATTATATAAAAATAATACATTATTACTATTATTATTATCATTATTTAAGAAGTCCATTTTTTTAACATGACATACATTAAGAAAGAAAACTTGAACACCTTAAAAGTATAAATCTTAAAAATGGATTTACTTACATTGAATAAAGTAAAAAAATTCTACTAACGCTTCCTGATTCTGAAGGACGATAATTTGTGTTTTAATTCGCTTCACTTACCTTTCATCTGAGGGAGGACGTAGTTTGTGAAGTTATTGCGTACTTGCTGTTTGAACACGAGGTTTTGCAGTTGTGCTATCAACAAGCCCTGAAAGAAGCTGGAAATGAGAGGATAAAAATATGTTTCAACCTTTTTTTTTTAACAAAAGGATAAAAGCTGAAAAAAAATTAATTGAAGAAACACCAAAATCCGATATTTATACCCACTTGTTTCACAATATAAAGAAAAAGTTCAAAGACTAATAATTATTGCATATGTTTTCAATGACATAAACATTAAAGCTCAATTGAAAATATTACTTTGAATGATTGGAAAAAAAAGGCACTAAATTGTACTTTGCATTTAAATTTAAATAAAGGTGTCTTGAAAAAAAAAATTAAGCACAAAATTTGCATGACTATTTATTACTCAGGGATGCGAGCGTGTTATGTACCAAAAGCAGAACAATTTTAACTCCTTTTTAAAATTGTATTTTTATCATAAAAAAGACAAAAAAAAAATTAAACATAAAAATTGTATGACTATTTATTACTCAGGGATGCGAGCGTGTTATGTACCAAAAGCAGAACAATTTTTACTCCTTTTTAAAGCGATCCACCTGGCACCGATGATCAACTGATAGAACAATTAAAAAGGTAGATACAGTCCTGTACTCAGGGCTACATGGCTGTTCAACCTAAAAGAAGTGTTTGGTTTTCTTCAGTCGTATGTTTTTTTAGGGTTTTCTTTCTTATTTAAGTTTTGATTTTTTTAAATTTTCCTGTTTTTTTTAGTCAAGCAAAATTGTTTAAAAAATCGAAATTCCTGTGAAAATCGGAGAACTTGCATCCACAATTACTTACTTTCCCTGCGCATCAGACCCTCGCCAAAACTGTATGTTGCTGATGGGGCTTCCGCCCGAGTCCAACACATCCCTGACGTGAGCGTTTGTGCGACGGATGTCAAACTCTCGGACGAGACCGCGCTCCATGCCCGCATAGAAGACGTTTGTGTCATGGGTGTTCCAAGCACAGCACCACACCGTGCTGTTCAGGGTGTACCTACACACGACAAAATTTTACAATAAAGTACTGAAAAGAAAACACGCCATTACTTCTGAAAGTTTTGAGAGGACCAAAAAGTAATATTGGATTCTTCCAGTCTTGAGTTACTGAGCTTAAGCAATTCACTATATTTTCTTTTGCTTTACCATAGTGCCATGATGTAAAATGCTTTGCTATGTTTACTTGAGTATCTGTGGTCTATGTTCTTTGTATATCTAAAAATATTGAAATTGTTTGGTAGCTAGGCCGAGTGACAGAGTAAGTTAAATGATATTTGTTACCTGTGAACATGATTATGTCTCTTCTGTATTTCATGCTGTAAAACTAAAACAATGCGCCTTATGAGGACAATAAAATATTATTTGAACTTGAACTTGCAAATATTTTACAACAATATCATGAACTAATATAAGTTAGATTTTTGGTTCCTTTTCTTTATCCAAAACTTTACTGCTTCATATTTACTTTGGATAAAATAAACTTTTTAATCAGCCCCAGAGGAATTAATCATTACAGGATTCCACTGTAATTCAAACCTGGACAATTTAAATATTTGGTTAATTCAAACTATACACCCTCCGGAATGAAAACTGACAGCTCGATTATCAGATAATTCAGAACTAATTATTGTTCCTATAGAGGTTGAAACGTCCGAACTGGACTGTACATTGCTGGTGTTGTATTTACTTTTGTATGACGGCCCTGCTTGTGACACTCGAGAGTAGGACAGTCTTGTCAAGGCCGCAGGTCAAGAGCATCCCGTCCATGGTACCTGGACGAAAGCTCATATCTCTGATAGCTGCAGAGTGTAAGGGCTGGTAGGACAGGGGACGGAAGTCCCGGGCCAGCATCTGTTGACATTGAAGATTTTTATAACTTTTCTTAACCGTGAGTGTTCTTTCTTTTTCATAATTTGTTGGGGCTTTCTTTTTTTCAAATATGCTATAAATCGACTATTTTCTTTACAATTCACACCAAAATTGTTATTATGAAGAGGAAGAAATATTTAAATTATTTGTTGAGTTTTGTATTGAAGAGCTTAATGGCTCTTCACTGATAACAAGAAGAGCAGTGTGCAGCTTCAGCTTGTTCGGAGTTCAGACAGAAATAAAAATATTTCCAGAACTGTTCTTACAAAAAATACCTTTTTTTCAGCGAAATGGGGAAAAAATTCACATGGACTGAAATTTTGTAAAGAATATTTTAGCCTGTTTGTCTTATTCTATTTTCAATGCCAGATAATAAAGGGCTGCTTAAAACAATTTAAGACTTATTTGCAGTCCACACAACTTTGAAGAGTTTAGCATTTTTGACATATATATGTTGATTATGCAAATAATAGAACATTTGATTCTTATATGTACATTGAAATGTAAAACCCCGAATATCAAACAAATTTTGAGAGAAACATGTAAAAAGGTGGGTATGGTAAATATTTCAACAATAGTTCCATTAAAGGGGAGCAAAAAAAATTAAGAGAAAAATGTGCATTACCTTTATCCCGTAACCTCGGAACAGAGGGTTGCTTGATTTTTGGGACACGACTGTCATTCCCAGATCTCTGCTGAAGTCAAACACCCTGCACTGACCCTCCTATATTATTTGCATTAAAAAAACAAATAAAGAAATCAAAACATTTTAATATTCTGACATACAGCATCATGATTCTATGTTCAAAATGCTGGTTTTACATTTTAATACTTATAAAAAACTTTATCAACGCAAATTAAACAAAAACAAAAAAAAACTAGGTAGATATTGTAAATAAAAACAAAAAATCAAAAAGCAAAATTGGCTTAAAAATTTAATTAGCACACTTCTGACAAATTTTGACTGAATTTTTGGATGTTTCAAAAGTTTATTAATAGTTTTTTCAAAATCTGTTTCTTGGTTAACTATATGACAGATGCTGCTTTCAAATGCATTACAAGGGATGCACATAACTAATTATTGTGTACAATGCATAAAAATGCCATGCTTCTTACCGAACAGCAAGTGGCTCTAAGCATATCTACTTATTGTGCACACAACAAAGCAGAAAAATTCTTATACGAAGTTCTTTTTTGAAACTTCACCGTCGGAAAGACACTTCTTTCATAAAATTTTGCTCTGTTGTTTCTTTCTTTTTACACCATACTCAAATTTATATCATTATGCTTTCAAAATGTAAATGCAAGAAACCAAAAATCAAGTTTGAAGTTTGCTTTTGAAAATGTTTGCTAGCGTACTTTTCTATCAGTACGAATATCAAATGATTTTTTAGAAAAAAACATAAAACCAAGCTAAATATTGCGTTTCACATTCAACAAACATCCCACACACACAGGTTGTTCTCCTTTAGATAATAGACAAAGAATACTAATTTCCCATGACCGGAAAATTTCCATGAATTAGGGAAAATTTTGGAAAAAACTAAAAGACCCGGAGATTTAGCAACTTAAAAGAGTGAAAAATTATAAAATCTTTTTTTTTAATCTCAGCAGAAACATTTTCTTTTAAAACGATCAGCATTACACTTTTTGTTGGACAATCCTTCAGATGTACACAACTGAAAAGGTAAAAAGGCAAACCTGTGAAATGTAGATTCTTTGGAAAGTATGAAATTTCTTTAGACTGGATGGCTGACTGCTGCCGGGGCTACTGCTACTTCCGGTGACGCCCGCGGTTCTGCTGCAGCCTTCCATGGGATGGGATGCTTGTGAGCTACTGCCTGCAACCGATAGTCTCCTACAGCGAGATAGAACCATCAATTCAATACAGCACAATCTTTTTGCATCAAAAGTGGTTAGTCCGAAAAAATTTGCTGAACTAAAAAGAAATCACTCCTTAGTGCAAACCCCTTCTTTGGCCTTGTGTTGTTGCTTTTGCAAAATCATAAGAGTTTGGCATCAACTGCAATTGATTAGACAATAAATTGAATGCGAAAAAATTCACAACTCAATAACTAATGAAGATATCAACAAAATTAAAAAAAAATATAAGGTTATTAAAAAGAAAAGCCAGATATGTCTTTTGAACAAGGTTTTATGGTGTTACAGCAATTTCAAATTTTTTTTTACTAAACTGCCTAGTTCAAGAGAATCCAGGTCTTATCGGCAATCCTGTCTCACATGGCAAAAATAGCTCAAGCAAAATAAGTACAAAAGCGAAAACCAAAGTTTCTCTTTACTCACATGTCAGTCTCGTTAGCAAGTTGACTCTTGCAGCGAGCCAGCTCAAGCCGTATAAGCTCCAGGTCTTGAGACTGGGTCTCAACTTTTCGGCGGAGTGTCGCTTCACAACGCTCTTGGTCCCTAACTTTTTCTTTCTCGAGTTCTGTTCCAAAAAAAAAGTAGCCAGTAAACTTAGGCTTCTTTGGAACTAGTTATATTGAAATGAATACCATATTGAAGGTCTTAGCCGTACTTAGGAGGAGATCAAAGTTAAATATATCTTGCGAACACCTACTGTAATTAGATTTTTAAAAATGTGGTCATAGTCTTCCACCACCAAAGGCAGTCTCTGGACTTCCCAATATTTTCCTGAGCAGGCTAATACGTACCAAAGCAAATTCAAAGCATCACAGTATGGCAGCCTGTTAGGCACTCAAACATTCCACAAATTTTGAGCACTGCCTTTAGCCAAGTACCCGTTTTACAGGTGTATCAAATAAAGAAAGTGTGGATAAATTGCTTTTCCAACATGAGTCGTGGTTAAGAACCAAACACAGGGCCACCGGATCACGAGTCCGACTGCGCAAACTGCTCAGCCACACTTGATCCATTTGTACATATTGCCTTGTCAGTGGGTATATGACTTGCTGTTGTTACATTGAGAAAATTTGATTATTTGTAGCTAAATTTTCATAAAACTCAATTAAACTTATCTCTTACCCAGTAACAACAAAGCTCTGTCCCTCTGGGAAGTATCCTCTGCCTGTAATTGAAAAAAAAATTTTTTTTTTAATAATTAGTAATAATATATTTGCACTTCAAATTGTGCAAACATCTGTTTTCAATAAAACTTAAGTTTTCCTGCAATCTTTATTTCACTAACAAAATCCTACATCAAAAAATTATTTTGTACGTTCACTTACAGTTCAGATTAGTTTTATTATTATATGCATAAAACTTCAACTCTTTTACAATCTTTGACGATAAAAAAAAAATATTGAGCCATCTTATGATGTTTTAATGCGTTGAACTTGTTAGCTATCATATTTGTACGTTTGAAAATTCAAAGTTGTACAATAATCTGAAATAAATTAATTTGATGGCGCTTAAAAAAATATGAGCAAGATGAAAAAAAAAAGGAAAAAAAAAATAAGAAGCAAAGCATAAGTTTAAATAATGTAAAGAATAATTCTTTCATGAACCGTGGGAAACCACCAACCATGATGTTTTTGACAAACAGCCCTCGGAATTCAGATTTTTTTGCCTTGGCCTTGCACTGCGGACAGCTTTTATCTTGATCAACCCATTTAGTTATGCAGCTGAAACAAAAATGAACACACTCTTTACAGTCACAAGACTGAGCTATGGATCTAAGTACAATCCCTACGCATCAGTTGGTACAAAAAAAGCTACAAAATAATCTTCTGTTTATTCTTTATTGATATTGAAAAAACGCTGTCAAGCTTATATCCCAGACAGACTTCATATAAAGTAACAAGTAATGGATATAAACAAAAATTTCAAAAAGAGAATTTAGAGAACAAACAAATAAAAATGTATGCACAAAAAGGGTGAAACATTTATGCTTTTCAAGCTTTTGTGATTCCCAGCCTCAAAGCTGAGTTGTGGATAAAATAATATCTTTTATTTCTTTCAATTCTAATTTTGATGTGCATCCTATATAGATGAAACAATAGAAATCAAGAAATCATTGTTAAACGAAAATGCTTTTTTTAATAGGTCAAAAACAAAACAAAAACTTATCCTTGTAATATATACTAGAAAACCAGATAGATTTCCTAAGTCCCTTGTTATCATCTTACAATGCTTTTTGCTTGACAAATTTGCAAGACTTACCTTAAGCCAAACAGGTGACCACATTTTAGACTGGTTATTCTGTGCTCCCCACCGGTAGACCAAGGCTCCAAACATATAGAACACGACTGAGGTAGAGCAAAAAAATCCAGATCATTAACTTCAAGGAAAAAGGACTACATTTTTTGTAAAGTATTGTTGAGTCTGTATGATTTAAACGCGGTTAGTATAGTTGAAATAATTGCTTAATTGGATCTATATTCTAACGATTTCATTAAGTATAGTGACAATTCAAAGTTAATTGTTTAAGGATTCTAAAATAGTTCTGAAGGGGTGCATCACTCGCATAACTTTAGAGGCATTGTTTTCCACACTCTTTCACCAGCTTAATCTTGAAGAAAACGTTATTATGTAAAAGAAATCTGTAACTCTAACTGATCAAGATTATGAAAATAAGTTTTTTTCAAACAAATTGTTCAATATTTCTTTCCATGGATAAGATTATAGGCCCCTAATGCTTTTAGTCATGATACCCCTTCCTTTAAAAGAAAAAATTTTTTTATGTCATCAAATTTACACCAAAGGCAAGCATTCGGTCAGCATGGTTTTTTTTTAAAATACTTGATTGAAGTACTCACATTCTCCTCGGCATCTTTTTCTGATTTTTCTGTCTCCAGTTTCAGTTTCTTTGCATTGTGACAACCATCCTCTTCGCTTTGCTTGCGTTTCCGCTGTATGGAGGGACTTGTACATAACTTGAAATAAAAGAAGTAAAAATTGAAAAACAGCAAAACAAACAGGTCACCATTTAAGCCATAACAAGAACTGAAAGAACGACAAACTGGATTGCTAACACTCATTTTAAGCTTTAATCTTGAGCATGGTGATTTGGGAATCAATACAAGAATACAGTAATAATGTAAGGGAGACAATGACTGTATGACAAATTGTTTAATATCGACTTGAAGAAAAAAAACAACTTGACATGTGACTTGTGAGGCAACCACAGTAAATCAGGCAGAAGTCCGAATCGGGACATGCTGAGTTATAAACATTTATTAGAACTGTATTCTAAACCTATTGCCTACACTGGCTAGAGGTTGAAACTATAGCTCTAACTCATAATTAGTCTGAGCAACTTATGCCTTCATTCACCCAGATTCCTCACACATCAATTTTCATAATGTTCCCTTCAAGAACACAACTTTGATAGCAAGAAGGGCTGAGGGGAATGTTGGAGAAGGCAGTATGTTACCCATTGTCGACTCAAGTTTTTAAATGTTTCATGACCAGCATGAACGGGCCGGATGATGGAAACTTTATTTGCAAAAACGTTTTTTAAAAATCACAAATGCATTTCTCTTTTAGTCTGTACAAACAGCAGAATTTCTAACTAATCATCCCACAAAATACAATTTTGAACGCTTGAAC